>ONZK01002510.1:37246-53126 GCA_900322385.1 Pharnaceum exiguum | reverse complement strand
GATATATGCATACACGTACTCTTCAACATCAAAAGGCTCAAATTTATCCCAAATGAGCTAGATATAGAAACGATATTGCAAAAGGAAGATGCCCTATAACACTATACAGCTAGTCAAATTGTAGGTTTGAATGGAAAGATATCTTTTTCAGGATGGTTTGCGTCATTGCAACTAAGTAAAGCTAAGAAAAAGCTCCCAAGATTATTAGACTACTAGTATGAGTAGTATCCTTTTTCAGCCGGTGACAAACTCTAACTACCATATGAGTAACGAATAACTCCACTATAACAAAGAGAATAACAATATTTTGATCAAACCAGATCACAACCATAGAGTTCTTTCAACTTCTAAAATTTAAAACAGGAGAAGATCTTCAAGCTAGGGAGCCAACAGTATCTATATCACTAAAGAGACAACTGGTAGGTCGTTATTTCCCTGCCTTGATCCACTTAGGACCAATTAATTATGTCAACAGATTATGGGCCATATATGTCACACATTCGTTGAGTAAACTAAGCAATATTCTTTTGGGCCATATATTTCACATGCACAATAAGAAACCTTAGGAGATACGGTTTATCATTCTTGGAATGAAAAAAAAAACAAACAAAATACAATTAAAAAGCTACAATACAAGAGAAGTCTTTGGTGTTAGTGTAATTGTGTTGATATGATCTTCAGAAGCCGCACAACATTTCCCCCAGTTGTAATACATAGGTGGGTTTTGTTCGGTAGCCATCTTATCGAGGCAGCTTATTGAATCATGACTGGTTTTATCAAAATTAAAAAAAACAAGTTGTTCAGATCTAAAAAAATATATTTGATAACAAGCTAGTTCAGCTAGCTTTTTCACCCAATCAGCTGCTAATTAACAAGATACCCTTCCCCAACTGGTTCATATGAGCTGGTTAAATCAGCTAACAAATTCAGTTAGTCAAATTCAATTATCCAAATCCAACTACCAGCTACTAGCTCCAGTTATATGCCAAACAAGGCCTATATCTTTCGTTGAGTTAACTTTTATTTTTGATTTTCTAAATACATTCTAAAAATACATACGTCAAATATTTGGTCACTATTTTAATGATCTATAATTTATTTAGATCGATAAGTATAGTTAAACAATTTGATCTGTGATTGTAATTCTAGTGTGCACTCAACTAATAATCATACCGTGGTTCTTAGAAAAACTAATCTTATCATCATCAACCAACACTTTGTATTGGCCGGATTGTTCACGTACGGACCTAGTTTGGTGTTCAATATGGTTTCATTAATGTTCCACTAAATTCTCCACCATTCATAATTAGATAATACATTCGCTTTTTAATCTATATTAACATATCACAAAAGGTTGAAATTTAGTGTCACACAGGATGACACACTAATCATAGGACATCAAACCTCACCAACTGGAGTCTTCGCAATCTTGAATCACTTCATTAATCATTTGGCTCTTTCACCATAAATAAAACTAAAATATCAAAAATTATTCAGTAGTATTCGAGCATACATACATATATAGATGCAGTAGTACACTAGTACTAAGTCTACTAACAATTGATTTCAAGATACACTGGTAGTTTACCCGTTATCGAAAAAAAAAAACAAGACGGAAACATATGGACTGTGTTAGATAGACAACGTTACGAATGTATACATATAAGAGTGGTTCCCTTATGTGGGGAAGAAATATTATAGTACCCCGTAAGTAAACTTATTGTATTAATAAACTTATTGCATTACACCAAAGTAGGAAACCATTTCAGAACTACATGATAAGGCCTAAGGGATTAAAAAAAGAAGGTCAAAGCTAATTAAGAATGAAGAGCAAACCATTCCCCTATCGGGCTATCACTAATTAACCTCAGGGTAAAGGAATACCTCTTGCTCTCGTATTATATTACAGTAGTTCGTCTCATATCAAAATACAGAGAAATATTATGGAAATATAACACGCATATATATTCATGAACACGATCGAGTTCATCAAATTGTACTCCTGTGTTAGATCCTGTGAATCTCAATCTTCCTTTGGAGATCCTCCTTCCTCGCCCCAGTAACCCTGTCAACTTCTTTTCCTTTCTTAAGAAGCACGAAAGTTGGCATTGTTTGTATTCCAAAGTGGCGGGACACATTCTGTATAAATTCAGAGACATGAGAACAATGTTATCAAAGGATCGATGTGTCAAAACAATTACAAATGACATTTCAAGTGATGAAAGTAAGAAATAGAAGACTCGATTAAGTATATACGAGTAGAACGAAGTACACAAAACTTAAAACAACCCTAAACTTAATTATGCGGATCGGAGTGTAATATAAGACTTACAAATAACTCATCCACGTCGATCTTGACGAACTCAATATCTGTGTACTTAGAAGCAAGTTCGTTGATGAATGGCTCCATGTACCGGCACGGTCCACACCATGCAGCCGTAAAATCGATCACAACCTTTTAAGAAATTAAAAATATAACATACACATGAGCGCTACAAATCGTACATATATAACCTTGCATGTATGGACGCACACCCAAAAAAAAAAAAAAAACGCAATTGAATTGCGCTGCTTACCAAATGGTTGGACACCTTTGAGGCTTCAAAATAAGCGCTCCAACTGGCGTTACAGTGAAAGGCTTTAACGCGGTGGTAATTAGGGTTGAACACAACCGGAGGAGGAACGGGAGAAAAGTGTGCATGAACCGGTTGTCGCTTCTCCGGTGGCGATATGACGGGCCTATTGTCGTACCTAGAGGGCTGAAAGCTAGGAGGAACATTAGTTTCGGGTAATGTGGACCATCTGCTAGCGGATGCCTTATTGTACGTAGGCGTATAAACTGCAGGAACTGTTGTTACAGTGGTAGTGGCCATAGGTGAGCTGCTATCTTCAATGTCGGACCAGTTAGCTCCCATATTATATATCTTCACAAATTAATTTTTCGGAATTATTATCAAACTCAAATAATGTGCTGTGGATTAGGAGCGGCGAAATGCTAGGTGGAAAGTTGATCGAGGGTGGGTGGTTGATGTCTATCTCTTTGATTGGAATTAGACGGGTTTTTTGGGATGGTATGGTCCAGAGGAGGGGATGAATGGTTTATATAGACATGATTGCACGCACACATGCAAAAGAGAGAAAAGCATGCTTTTGGTGGCAGTGCCGCGTGTGTGATTTATTCCATACATGATTAGCTGCTTTTCAGTATTTAGCCACCAACTTACATTACTACCTTCCCGGAAAAAGAAGAGCAAGCTAAGGGAACTTTTTTTTTATTTACTTGCTCAGTTCACTTCGATCCCGCCTCGAGCTAAAAATATGCCTAAGCTAGTTACGGTTTTTTTTGTGTTTTTTTTTTAAATTTGTCTACTTGAGTGAATCAAACCAAAAAAAAAATCTAATGGTGGAAAAACTGCTCGTAGTTTGTTAACTTCGTATGTTACTTCTATGTTCTATCCATCCATTATTTCACAAAAAAAAAAAAAATTTGAATTTTTTTTTACTATGGGGTCATTTTTCAGTTGTATGGGGTCATTTTTCATTTTTAACTTGGGCGTCATTTTTCAGTTGTATGGGGGTCATTTTTCAGTTGTATAGGGGTCATTTTTTAGTTTTTAACTTCAGTTGTATGGGGGTCATTTTTCAGTTGTATGGGGTCATTTTTCAGTTGTATGGGGTCATTTTTCATTTGTATAGACTTGAAAAATAAAAATGAAAAAAAAAATCTTTTTTTTGGGTCATTGGGCCAGACCCGTCTCACACTAAGTTAGTGTAAGACGGATGTACACAAATTTTCCTAATAATTTCTAAATAAATCCACGCACATTGTAAACTATTATTTTTTTTAAAATTGTTTTGCAAATTGTGATTATGTCGATGCATTCCTTCTTGCTCCTAGTGAGAATATAATGGTAATGTTAGAGTTAGGGTTTAAACTAAGCTCCCAAACATATAAGTACAGAAACAAAAAAGACAAGAAAATAAAATGCATAATCAACAAGCGGATTGACATCTCGGTTGAGACGGAAGACTTTTTTTATATATAAGACATAGGTTATTAATAACCATCGTCCATCGAGTGGTCATTAATTATCATTGAGGGATCATTAATCAACAATTTCTATCATTAATTAATGACCCATTCTCGATCATATATATATAAAACGGGTTCCTCAAGTTTTTGTGATATCCCTTTTTCGTTTTAATAATTCTTATGTGCACCAGATGTAAACTTACACCGAGTATTATTTATAAGTATTATATACTCCGTAACACAAATTGTTAGTCACATTTGAATACTATGATTAGTCGGTATCCTTATTATAAGTTATAATATAACTTGTTATAAGTTTACAACTGATATACCAAAAAGAATCTCGTATTCGTTTTACACTATTAATTTAACAAAGGTAACGAAGGTCAAATCTAAGATCTTGGTATCTTTCTGTTCTCCCTCTTTTGCGACAGAAGTCTATTGGTTTCAGTGGCTACTGTAGACATTACAGTTCGCTGAAGAATAAGCTAAAGTCAACCTTTTTTTTATCTAGGCTGCGCAGCCCGCCAGGCCGCCATTTACACGCACCCTAGTCGAGGACAGGCCGGGGTACGGACTAATATGGAATATGAAGTATGATGCTCATCATGTCACGGCTCCATTGAGCGATCTTCTTCACAAATACGGTATCAATCTTGATTACTAAACTAAATTTTTGTTTAGACACAATTATTTATTAAAACCGTAACAAATTATTACATAGTGAGACTTTTTCAATGTTATACAATAAGTTATGAATGCTTATCGCCTTAATTATCTGTCTCACGACTTATTACGATCAATAGAAATGGGCTGGCTAAGCAAAATTGCACAAAACATCTAATAACTGAACTGAAAATTAAACAAGTTTGTAGAAGTTGAGAGAAGTAGGCTTTAATAGCACATTAATGTGCAAAAACTTCCTTAATTGTTGATAATTAGTTTTTTCGGCCAATTTACAATAATTTTAATTTAATAAATATTAATTGATCTATAGTGTCAAAAAAAAATTCCCCTCCCTTAAAAAATTCACCCTCTTAGTCTGACTCTGCACCCTATATCCATTTTCTTCTTCAATGTTGGTTCTCTTCAGGTCCTCCCCCATTGAAGAACAACATATATACCAATGTTTAATCGGTAGGTCTAGTTTACGACATGTGTAAAATTACACCTTGTTTATGTGGTAATTAGAAGAAAAAAGGAAATAAGAAAAAAATACGTGAATAAAATCCATGCTCGTGGTGTAGAGGTATTAGTCATATAAAAATTCATATTAGTCATATAAAAATTACTTCTCTTTATTAGTTATTAGTCATATAAAAATTTCTATAAGTAATCACTCGTTCCTGTTGTAGAGGTATGGTTTTTAATTCTCGTTCTAACGTGGCACCGACGTAAAGTTTTATCAAGTGCCCAGTAGACGGGCTACTATTTAGTTCACCATGTAATGCCTTTTCTTAAAAGAAAAAGAAAAACAAGTAAAGTTGAAAATTTTATTTTTCGTGGATTTGAGATTAATGTTTAATTCTTCATCATTCACCCTTCTTCTCCTTTTTTTTCATGCCTCTTCTTAATCATCAACAACAAATTTGCCGCCACCATAAGCAGCTCCCCTTCATGCATGGTAAGTTTAATCATTTGGATCTTTACAATTGGCTAAGATAATCATTTACGTTAAGTTCTTTTTCACCATACAACATGACAATTTTGCTAATGACAGAAAAGGTTGATTAATGACCCATCGGTGATGATTAGTAAGATTTGACACAAGTTTCGCATATTTTGTCATTTTCCCTTTGAAATGAATGTGTTATTTACTAATTTTATCATTATATTACCTCGCTTACATCAATCTGGTAATGATATCTGCTTCCACTATCTGCTAATTTCCTAAAAGGGTCCTAATTTATGAGAAGGTACTCTTCCAAATGAATGGCACGATGTCCACGTGTCATCATAGGTTCCTTTTTCATGATCGATAGAGATTCCTAACAATAAAGTTAAAATATGCGACAAACACTTGCTAGAAGAGTGTCATCAGCACTTGCTAGAAGTAACTAAATTACTAAAGAGAGAAACGGAGTAATGACGACAATGCAAAGTAGAGTGAAGATTGTCCAAAAAGATTATTTTAATTTCTTTACGCCATATGATGGAATAGATTTAATTAATTACTTATGCAAGTTCTTGATGTATGAACCGCGTGCGACATGGAAGTACAATTAGATTCACCGGAACGTTTGAGTTTTAGTGTTTGAAGATATCTCCTTAGCTTGTGCTTAGCGTATAAAATCATAATTGTAACCTTATTCGTCTCATAATCATCACTTCGTAGTTCGTCGTGCTTACCAGTGGTGGTTTTCGTACACAAATCACACATGAAAAGACGACAAACTTATGCTTTATGTTTATGGAAAGCACTGCATAAAATCGCCATATGATCAATCAAGATTTGATACTTCGCTGCTGCAGTGACGAGCAAGTTTAGATGCGAATTTACGAAAACTTCTCCAGTTCTCCATACAGAATAAAAAATGTGTGCATGTACCATATGATATGATAATATAAATTGCACGTTGAAAATAAATTAAAGCATCAACCAACGTAACTCATATACCATGGTCTTCGTCCTCGAGAGGAGCTCTTAATCTCTTTTAATTCCTTACTTTTTTTATAAAAATACATACCATGGTCTTCGTTTCAAACAAAAAAACTCATGTATTATGCTCGTGCCTCGGTCATACCGAGTCAGGTATTTAAATATTTTCTTTTATACCAAAAAAAACATTTTGATATTTGGTGGGCCCATTGTTTCTTCATCTTACTATATGTCTATACTAATTTCTTCCATTCTCATATTCTCTTTAACAATCACACAATTTTGTACTTAGCACTAGGGTTTTTCCCGAGATAGCCGGGACTCCTAGTGTTATCATTCCTTAACTTCTAAAAAAAATATGAGAGGATTGAGAAAGGATTGAAAGGAGTTAAACTTGCTAATTAAAGTGGCATACAAATTTGTTTACCAAAAAAAAAGTAGCATACAAATTTATGTGAACCCGTTTTGTATACGAGACGGCATCATTAATGACCAACGTAACTGGGTCACTAATGACCATCGAGGAATCATTAATCAATCTTTTAATTTCTATCACTAATGACCCCCTTTTCATTAGTTGATACAAGTTTTTGTGTTAAAAGTAGAAAGAGCTAAACTTATGTAAACCAACCATTCGTAAACTGAATTACAAGGAGTTCAACTATGATCGACTACCAATAAAAGTATTGACTAATGATATTTAAAAAGTGACTAACAATATATGTTATAATGCTTTATAAAAAAAAATCCGGTGTAAACTTACATCACTTGTACGTAACCAAAAATTAATGTACATAAAACTAAAGCAAAGGATGGACCTAAAGTGAATAGAAGAACATAATGGAATGCATTAAATTTTTTAGAAGCACTAAAAAACTCTGGTGAATGAGGATGAATCGCAGTAGAAGTAAGAGTTAGGGTGTGTTTTGGTCGTTTGCAAAAATATGAACTGAAACTGAATTAAAGAAAAATGAACTGATTTGAATTTTTTTTGAAAGATGCTGAAATGAACCGAAAAAAATTGAAGACAGTTAAAATTATAACTAAAACTGAACTGAACTGGAAAAAGATGAATTGAATGAAAAAAACTAAACTGTAGTAATATCGACGAATAGAACACAACCTAAATTGAATTGTGATGATTTGAATTGAGCCCAATTAGCGGAAGTACTTATATTTATTTATTATATTTACAATATACAGTAGACATGAACTGGTGTTTTAGGATCGAATTTTAAGAATCTTTTCAATGACCTGTACTTCTCAGCCATTTTTGTAGGTCCAATCTGGTAGTGAAAGTGTAATTTTTTGTAAAGTAATATTTTTGTATGCAATCATATCGAAATCGAAATCGTTACGCTCTAGAGCCAAAGACTACAGCACAACGCTTTGATCGGGACACCTTTTCTTTTCTTTTCTTGTTTTCTTGGATGGAATGATCGGGACACCTTAGCTTGAACGATTGACACATAAGATGATCATCATATAAGAGATTTCTACAGGTCAACACGATAATCACAGATTCACGAAAAGATGATAGTTAATGATTTTAGAAGTACAAACATTGGGGCTTGTTATGAGAAATGCTACACTACTCATACGGACTAGTATCTGATACTCAAACTGTTTAGTTGATAAAACGAACTCGTTATTTCAAACCCTTAACTTGATATTATTATCCAAATATCCAACGATGTAAAAGGCATTTTTTTGCTAGCTTTGATAAAATCAATCCTGAAATTAATTAGTATCTGATCTGATAGTGATATGTTTAGTTGTTATATCGCATAGAGCCTCAACAAAGTCTAAACCATCCCCAAGAATTGCCCGGCCGGCGTTCATGTTGATGCCCTATGAAGGGCCGACACTCCTTTTTGAGTGAAGTGTCAATACAAGACTAAGAACATGCATGAATCGAAACTTCGGTAGTTTGTATACGTTCCATTCATATTTGTTGTGAAGAGCACTTCAATGTATGTAACTAAGCTCGTGTTATTAACTATGTTTGCGACATGAATTTAGTCGATCGGCTTTGACTTTAGCGTTTCTGTCTCCTCATCGATCATGCTTTTGGCCTGGAGATCTTATAAGCTAATTACTCATCATGCTTTTGGAGATCTTATAAGCTAATTAGGGGAGATGAACAAGGATCTAACGATACTTTATCCCTCTCGCTCTAATCTTTATTGTGTAGTGGTAAAAGCATAATTAACTTTTATCTGAGGATGAGATCAGGTGTGGAGCTAAAATGAATGAACTTATTTACGGGAACAGTGACGACAATTCGCAAAGGCGCAGTCAGAATATCAATCAACTTATTAGTGGAAAATCTCCCTTAAAAAGAGACTGAGATGCTAACAGCCGTAACAGGATGTAAACTCGACTTCAATTCGCGTAGATCTTCACCATTAGACAAACCTCTTCAACGATATGATGTAAACTCGACTTAGAAATAAAGACTAGTAATGTCGTCATGTAACTCATGTTGCTGAAGTATCTTCGCAGCTGCCGCTAAACACTTCTGTTACATGTTGCCCAACTTATAATCGACGTACACATGTAACAAATATCGTGTCATCATCGCGGCCCTTATTGTAAAGTACTCTCTAGTATAACATAGTCGTTGCATTTGACTTGTTGATCACTTGATCGTTTTTTCTTTTGGTAAATGATCACTTGATCGTTAGTTACATCATCATTATCTCACAATTTATACCGAATACCAAATTTTTCTGGAGCTGCAACAAAAAATCTAAAATTAAACTTCAAATTTTATTAAAGATGGGTGGACCGTTGGAGCATTCGATAAAATTTAGAAAAATACAATCCGGCTTGCATCTCAAAGAATATGAAAAACAGACGGGAATAGTGAAATTCTAGCAAGAATTTGATTTCATGGACCATTAAATCCGTGATGACGAGTACGACCATCTGATTCTTCTAATAAGTTTATAACGAAAGCTGTATCCGATCCCTTCCCTAATTGTAATAGCTTCCTTGTGTACGACTTATTTAATTTTTTTGAGTTCAATTTTGTAGTATTCATTTAACTTAAGATTTGCCTTCTTGTAGTTTTAGACTACTCTTTACATATTATAGCTGAAACGGTGAAAAACTCAGTTCATTATAAGAGCTTGAAGTTTAGTGTAATTAAATTCAGTTTAGTTTACACCATTTGAGTTCACTTTGGTATGTTATAAACCTATAGAACCACTTCTTAGTTCCATTGAGGTTTTTTTTTGAAGGGAAGTTCCGTTGATGAGTTTAACAATTCAAAAGAAGAAAGGAAATACGGAGAGCAAATAGAATTGCACGGACAAAAGACTGCTTGTCTACGAGATGAGAATAAACAACCTTTAAAATAAAAACTGCTTGTCTAACCGATCTCATTTTGAGTGAACTGAAAACTTCTAATTCAATGATACTTATAAGTTGTTACGACAATTGTCAAACTGAACTGAATACTACTCTTAATAAATTAAACTGCAAACTGGGGTGAGTAGAAGTCTTAGTGGTAAACTGCTAGCCATGGACTCATGGAGTAGTAGATAATCTTGATGCTCTTTGGGCTAAAGAATCCCAAAAGTCACAGAGGAACTCTTTAAGTTTTTTTGTAAGTCTTTTTTTTTTCCAGCAACCACAAGTTTCGATATAGATTTTCCTGCTACTTGTATGAAGTTGGGTTTCTTTGGTTATTAGTTTAGCCTGTTAAGTTTGGACTTTAACCATCAATAATGACACGCTCGATTCCCAAAAATAAAAAATGGCTTCTTTCCTAGCTCAGCCTGCAAAACAGATGTGTTAGGAAAGTAACGAGCCTTCATAACTGTAGGACATATTGAATTGTATCGATCATGTGTACATCGATGGGGATGTAGCTCAAATGGTAGAGCGCTCGCTTTGCATGCGAGAGGCACGGGGTTCGATCCCCCGCATCTCCATTTTACTTCATATTCTGAACACGCGCCTTCCGTATAGTCTTTGGTGACATCAACGGTGAACCTCTGTAAATCTGTAATGTTGTATGTTTTGAAGTTCGAATTGCCTTATTCATGAATGAGAGTCATCGACAATTATACTTGTTCTAGCGTCAAGGACTTTAGGTTTGACAGGAGAAGTTGTTGGTAAGGACTAAGGAGGTCTCTACGAGAATAGATGTGTAATTGCAAGTGTGTGCCATGATGTTAATGATAGATAGGCCTACAAAAAATGTCTTAGGTCTTCTCAGGGGGAGTGTCACGGTTTATACTGAAAATGTTTCAGAGAAGCTAAGAAAGGAGAAAAACTGCGAGTTGTCAACACCTCTACGCCAATTTATCAAAACGCTTTTCTATTTTTCCTTTTTCACAATTTCATGTTTGTAGCTAGGACTAAGTTGCTTGGTTCAACTGTTTCCAGGCCTCAATTTGTAACTGCATTACTTTGTAACACTCACAAGGCAGCTGCGGCTGCTATACCCTCTAAAGATGTGTAGAACATAACACCATACCACCGTAAGTAATTACAAACTAGTAAAATAGAAATGATCGCAGCATTCAGTCACATATCTTGTAAATTATCCTTCACCAACTTAGATACAGTTTTCTGAAATCGCACTGTGGTTCACCGCCATGTTAATCTAATCAGTTGCAATAACCTTGGAGATAAGCTTGCTCTCAAAAAAAAAAAAAAAACTTGGAGATAGCTATATTGTATATAGAATCATGGAGTTCTTGCGACCTCGTAACCATATCTTCTCTTAAGATAACTACTATTAACCTTGAGAACGTCTGACTAGCTTAGTTTCTGACATGTCTCTTTTCACCTTTAAGATACGGTTTTCATGAAGCAATATTGCACCAAATTGCTAGGCTCTAACAGCTTAATAGCAATGTAACATTGTCGATCAATGAAGTCATATCGATGATACGCATCATAAGTTGATTTATCCACAAACAAAGAAGTCAATCAAAGACACATAATTGGTCACTCGTGGTCGTGGAGCTTATCAGCTTCCCAGCTCAGATGTGTCATTGAGGGATTGCTCCATCAAACACAGTTCAATCTTGAACATATCTTCATGTGACACAAGTATACAGGTGGCTGATGAGTTTGAAGATGATTTTTTTTTTTTTTTTTGTAAAAGAACAGAACTACAGAAGTCTTACGCTAGTAGATAGATAATACACAAAGGGTGCACATTTACACAAGTTATAAACTCATAATCACTCAAGTTCACAATAAAGCACTAAACCCTGTGGCTGATAATCTTCTCCTTAAGTTCAGCTTTATTGGCACCAACCAGCCTATCTATCTCCTTTCCCTTCTTCATAAACACAAACGTAGGCATGGCATCGACTCCATGTTCGCTAGCAATTTCCTGCAGGAATGAATGAAACAACATATCATCAGAATACAATTTATACTTATCTTCTTCCCTCGTTAGCTAAAGCTGTGTAACAGGCACATACCGAAAGCTCATCAACGTCAATCTTGACAAACTCAACATCTCCATACTTGATTGAGAAGTCTTTGACGATAGGTTCCATGTATTGACACGGTCCACACCAAGAAGCTGAGAAGTCAACCACCATCTGAAGTCCCCAAGGAACATACATCAGAGTGCACTTATATCAACTTTTTTTTTGTGAGGTAAGAAATGAGAGAAGGATTAGGAGTGTCTCCTCTCGATACAGTGCACTTATATCAACTTGCAAACAAACAACATGTATACAAACTGAAAAAAAGCCTACCAGCTTGTCTGATTTTTTGGAGGATTCAAAATGAGCCTTCCATTGGTCTGTTGAATGAATTTCGATCACAGCTGGTGGCTTCTTGTTTCCGAAAGACAAACGGTTTCCCATGGCAGTGCAGTAACCTGTGCTTGTCTTCAGGTTAGCTGAAAAGGAACAGCCTTATATAGAAGAGATGCATATGTTTAGTGAAAGATGATGGTATCAGATCCCTTTGAACGTTCAAGTGGAAGTTTCTGCTTTGTGGTAACGGATAAAGGTGATGAATATATTTGGAGCATATATACTTTCTCCAAAAATAACATAGAGTGGGACAAACACTGATTATGATAAACATAGAAGTACTTATATCAAGCATTCAAGCTACAAGCTACAAGCTACAGCTGGAATCAGTCTTGATAAACTTCTCTGCCAGTAGATAGCAATATAGCATCGTGTATTTATCATTTTACTTATGCAGCCATCGCGAATTTGGTAATCTCATGTTACAGAAAACTGACCCATGGTTTTCTTTTTGTTGTTTTTGTTTTTTTGGAAGAACTACATGATAGTTAAAATCACACCAAGTATTCATCAGTTCCCTCTATCTTTTTTGTATGTAGGTTGAAACTAATCTACCATTGGTAAAGCATACGAGTAGTTCTCTTAAACAAGATTTAACTACACCCAAAAACAAAAACAAAAAAAAAAAACAAGATCTAACATTTGAAGATGTGGAGTCATGCGTTTTTTTTTTATACGAACAAGATGATCCGTGGTTGCTTTTAGATTACTGAACTAAGCATCTTTGACAATTATGACAAAGTCGAAAGGTTAACCCATTTTCTTAACTTTGAACATTGCTTTTACTAAATTAATACTAAATCAAAGGAATATAACACCTAAAGAGTATCGATTCATCATATTAATTTAAGCCTAACAATGACAAATGTGTACATTGTCGCGAACCACAATGTCCGTCCGTCCATAATAAACAGAATGTACAAATGTATGCCGCAATCGACACAGTGCAACGCATTGTTATTTGATGGTCTACTTGGCTGTAAGAGACTTTTCTAGAACTTATTCTACTTTGCATGAAATTCAATTCAGCGCATTTTAGTTGAGTGAATACTCCTTTTCAATTTAGTTCAGTCCCCTCCTAAAGAACATGACCTTACTTTTCTGCCCAAAAAAAAATACAAGCTCAAAGAAGATATAGCATTAACCCACTCCCACCATGTTACAAGGGTGAATTCGAAAAACCTAAAAAAATGCGCAGATTTTCGTAAAACACAGGGAGGGATTGAAGATTATGCGCAGGATTTGATAAAACACAATGGGGGTTGGTGTCTTAGGGATATATCACCTTCACATTTCAGATTGATAATTGATCCATCAATCGACATGCCTGAATGAAACTGACGCCTTGCCTGCTAAGATAGAGATAAGCAACAATCTCAACTGCATAAAAGATGAGAACAATTCTTCACCTAATGTTATATTAGAAGACACGTCAAAACCATCAGTTCACTGTACTACAAATAGAAGGAAAGGGGATGAGAGGGGGTGTGAAGGGGAATCCCAAAATGGTGAAATTCACGAGTAACGCTAATGTGCAACTATGCCCGCCCGATGCACAGAAAAAATATCCCCAAGAATCCGCCACAAGGAAGCCCGTAACCTAAACGTACATAATGTTGTGTTTTTGTTACGACGCGACCCCAACATTTGCTTGAGCATAGTCATCGCCTTGACCTGATGATTGGTTGTAGTACGAGTTCCCACCTCCACCACCACTGCTTCTGCCACCCCTTCTATGGTAGTAGTTGTTTCTGGGGTAGTAATTGTCGTAATACTGATTGCGGCCATTTTGGTAAGGCCCACCTCCCCTACCATTCCCCCTGCCTCCTCGGCCATTCGGGTAACTACTCCTACGACCACCTCTTCCACCACGGCCTCTGCCACTGCCTCGTGGCACATACTGCTGCTCCCTGAACTCACCACTCTTGTAGCCCTCACCCTCAGCTTGCAGATGCTCTTGATCTGATTGTGTGGCCACCACTTGAGGATAATTCTCTGTCTCCAAGCCATTCTGTGAAAAAATATGGTACTACTAATTTAAGCAATGGTCTTTGATAATTGCCCCACCATGGCAAATTAGATGTTGGTGAATTGGTGATAAACAAATGACTAACCTGCTGCTGCAAATCCTCAAATGTTCCAGAGGGATTCTCCGTTTCATATTGTTCGTGATTGGGTGAGTTTTCCTCCTGCAACAGTTCCAAACAACTAACAACTTCAAAGACTGCTTGTAGAGGTTGCTTAAAAGCAGCGACTCCATTGACTTGACTAAGAATAGAATTATTACGACAAAGGTGACACAAATACAAATTGAAACATCAAACAATTTCATGAAATTTGTACTGCATTAAATAACAAGATGCAGTCACTTACATGGCAAAAAGATACTAGATGTTTATTAAAATAGCAATAGAGCCACCTCAAGGGTACAGGGTCAAGATGCACTAACCTTAGTGACATATACCCTACCAATAGAATTAGTGGAGAGTAGACAAGATATCATACACTAATAAGACAACTTATCATATCTAACATATTTCAGAAATGCATTTACACTGACATGTAAACCACAAATTTCTGCTTAATGAAAAAAATAAAAAGAGATGAAATATGAAATGACTAAAAGAAGGAAATATAACTGAGCAAAGAAACTCAGAGGTACAGAAAGAGGGAGAGGAATCATACCCACAAGGCCACAACAACTGAAAGTAAAACATAAAACCTAAGCTTCTCATGAACAAGTCAAAAGCCTATAAAAATTTGCCAGGCTTCTAGCCATCTCTTAGTCAGTATTTTGCCTCACCACCATACCGAATTCTAAGAAAGAGCTGTATCACTATCACACAGCATCCTTCATTCCCTGTCACTGAAAAGCAAGACAGGAAAGTGTAGGAAACAAAAGGCCTCAATGGTCTGGCACCAAAGAACTATCTCCAAAGACACTTGTTCATCAGGTTCACCATAACCTAGCAAACCCACTACTGATCAACAACTCATGTAGGAGAAATTCATCTCAAGACCCTTGCAGTACAAGTTCAGAGGGAACACAACATCCAAGGAAGAATACAACCAGTGCCAATCACTTCACCGATAGCAACTCTATTGCACAATCAAACAACTAAAAATTATCTGCACCACCCTTCAATAGAGGACAGGAGAGTGAAGCCTCTTGCCCAACAAAATTGTAGGGGGCCAGTTTTGTTATTTTGCCACAAGTAACTCGGATAAATTAAAGTATAATGGGAGAAGAACAACAACAGCTTCTGTAGTTGCTATAAAGTTCGCCAAGGTATAAACGTAATTATAGTCCACTCAATTCACAATAATTAAATGGAATAGCGGCGGGTACACGCACCACAATTAGCACAGGATCAACAGAGCAGACTATCTTTTAACATATACACAACTGACATCAATTTGGTAGAACATCATCATCCATTGAAGGCCTGAGTT
>ONZK01002510.1:20132-35371 GCA_900322385.1 Pharnaceum exiguum | reverse complement strand
CCCCCCCCCCCCCCCCCCCCCTGTCTTCTCCCTCAGCGGCAAAAAAATAGAAAAAAAGACTTCAATTTCTGTTTTCCATGTTGCAGATAGATGGGAAGCTGGCACTCAGGATTGATGTTACACAATACTGCTTCCACGGTTGAAAACAGACCATAAGAGAAAAGCTAACAGCACCATGAAATCCAAGAAAGATAACAATAGGAGGAACAAAAAGGAGTATTATAGTAAAAAAAAAAAAACTTAAAAGCAGTTGAAGATAATGCTGCTTATCAAAAGGATCCTTTCGGTGTTCTTTGGAGAAAAACGAAGATCTGAGGGGCAATTTGGTCATGGGAATTTGAAGAAAGAAATTTTGTTCAAATAGCCTAGAAAATGCATACTAAACACCATGTTTTCCAATTAGAAATACAAGCTGAAAAACACATGTACGCATTTTTTGGGTTGTTTCTTATTATCAAAGATCCCCAGGTTATCTCCAATGTTCAGGGTTGTGAAAACAAAGACTATGTGAAGTACAAAGATGCACTTGAGGACACAACAAATAATAAAAAAAATCAACCTACACCCTCTCCTGCTAGTCTGCCCCTTCAAAATGTCTCACCCTCAATATGTATCGGTGTCTCCTCTCTATCTCCGCACTTCAATACCCTCAAGAAATACTCTCTCAACTATTCCTAAAGCTACACTCTCGCAGTCTCGCATTTCTCTTTTGCTTCCATGTTTAATTACCTATTTCGAAATGAGTACCTAAATTTTCTTAGTAACCCGTTCTTCCTGGATTCTTCTGTGGTTCATGTACCATAGCTAGTACAATATTTTTTTAAATTTGGTATTTTTCTTACAATTTCTGGATTTACTTTGTTTATATTGATCAAGTGGAAATTATATAAATTTGTTTGGTTTTGATTTCAAATGGTTGGGTAAGTATATGATCAACAGGTCGTGAAGTTAACGACCGGGAAAACATCTTTGCTTTACTAATCCCATGGGCCAAGAAGCTAATGACCGGAGCCACCAACACTGAGGAGTCTCCAACTTGAACCTCCGGAATAGACCTTTGAGCTACCCACTCAGAGTGAATTGCAATTTTTTGTAAAGGACATTAGAAGTGGAACAAGGTTTCTAATTTTAAAGCTTCAAATATGACTGAATCATGATTTATCAATTTTCTTTAGTGTCCCCTAGAGATGGAAACTACAAAAAAAAAAAGATTGCAAACTTTGCTAAAATCCCAACAGCTGAACACACCCTAGCTTACTTCTGATGTGGTCCATATACAATATGCAAGCTTGAGCACCAGTCCATTCCAATTTCAGAAAGTTTGTATTTAATTATCAAAGCCTACCCAATGCCCTTGCAAGCCATGGTAATCTCACACCAAAATCACTTGAGATATCCAATTTGTTCAAGGACACTTTTGAGTTGTAATATTGAGCATAGAGTTTTATAAAAAGAAGTAGGCACTGTAATAGAGTAGGCACATGACCAAACGAGACATAGTTTGCCTCTGCAACCACAACTCAGACATATCTGAAATCTAAACGTTTTCCTTGACAGCAAACTATACACAATAACATTTCTCTGTCAATGAACATGAATAAGCCCCATGCTCATTTCAGATGTTATCATTTATGAAATATATAGAAATAACAAAAGGAAAGAACTGAAACCCTACTGGTAAGCACAAAGATTGCTCAGCTTATACCATAATCAAAAACATCTGAAAATGGATTACTGAGCAACAATTGGCCTAAGTAGTTGTGGGTACCACTAAATAAACATGTGTGCATCCAGAATGGGACAATCACTGCACCAACAATTACATTCATCAACATTTTGAAGTTCCAGTCATTGTACTGCAGAATTTGTATGTCATTATGAGCAAGACAAACTTGTCATTGACATACGAGCAAAGAACCTCAAACTGATATGCTAAAGTGTCATTCACACAATATATAGCCCCAGCCATTGAATAAACCATTTTCTGAATAACCTCAAAGCTTTCCTTGATTAATGATATGAAATAGAATTGAACAAAGATGTAGTAATAAGCCTAACTCAACTACTTTTTTTTTTTTGCTTTACTTCAATATCTAGGACAATGAATTGTCCAATCCCTATCAAATTCTACATCAATCAAAGTAACATATGACTTCCAACAAACAAACGTCTCACCGTTTCTTGGTACTGCACAACCGGCTCCTCAGCTTGAACAGGAACTTCAGCTTGTACAGGCACTTCACCTTGAACAGGCACTTCGTGGGGAATATGAATAGGTTCATGAATTGGGACAGCAAAAGATCCGAAATTATCCACACCTGCCGCAGCTGCCACTTCCTCAGCCCCCTTCATCTCCGGAGTGGTAGTGAAGTACTTTGAAGACATAATCCGGTTGAGCTTCTCCCTCAATGCAGCATCTGAAACACAAAATCTCAGCTTTTAAGTCTCATGGCAACTCCCATAATTGAAAAAATCATCATTGAAAAAATTCTAAAAGTCTAGATAGCAAAAATCATCATTGAAAAAATTAAACAACACCAAAAAACTCAAGTTCAATCTCATACAACCAACTATCAACAAAATAGCAAACCAACATAAATGCCAAGCTTAAGTTTCCAGTGTACCATCCAAATTCGTTATTTGTAAGATCAAACAAGAAAAAGGCAGTGTAACTAGTTTCTCATAAACAATCAAGAGTCATTAACTACATCAACTCGCCACCAAAAGTTTCAATTTCAAACCCTAAACCACCAAGCAAGATCATCTACACTGTCAATAACATAATAAAAATTAATAACCATCAAAAACGTAACAATGTCAAAATCCATCAATCAAAACCATCTAAAACCTCACCACCACCCCAACCCCCCTGAAAAACAAGCTAACAGACAAATTTCAAACCGTAACCTACCAATCAAACAATCTAATTTCACAAACCAAACAAAAACTAACCAAAGTATGGAACTTTCATCCCCAACCAAACCCAACTATCAAAAGGATAAGAAACCCTGCCAATTTGAGCAAACCCCATCAAAATCCTCATACATAAACCCTAACTCACCCATCCAAATCATCTAAATTCTAAAACAAAAACAATTTCATCAAAATAACTCATCTTGAAACCCTAATACACTAAAAATTCATCCTTGCACAGAAAACCCACCAATCAAAACAATCCAAAAATGTCAACCAACTTTCAAAACCATCAAAGCCTCTCAACTTAAAACCCTAACTTCTAATAAAAAAGACAATTCGCCACAAACCAAGAAACCAAAACCATCAAAAAATAAAATTACCCCAACCAACATTCAAAGCCATCCAAAAAACATTTTTAAACAATAACACAAAATTCTCCAAGTTCCACACCAACCCACCAATCAAAACCATTCAACAACCCTAATTCATAACAACAAAAATAAAACCAACCAAACAATCACTAAAAACTCCACCTTTCTCACAAAAAAACATCTAAAAAACCTCAACCATCATCATTCAAACCCATCAAAATAAACAAAACCCACAAAATTCTCCAAATTTCATCACCTACCCACCAATCAAAACCATCCAAAAACCCTAATTCATAACAACAAAAATAAAATCAACCAACCAATCATTAAAAACTCCACCTTCTACACAAAACAACCAATCAAAAAACCATCTAATAATCTCAACCATCATTCAAAACCATCAAAATAAACAAAACCCACCAAAAAACTCCAAACTTTATCAACAATCACCAATCAAAAACAACAAAAATCAACCAAGTAACCCAAATTAACAAAAAAAGACATCAAAATGAAAACATAAAGACAGGAACTTTAAAACAAACAAAACCCACCAAAAAATCTCCAAACTTCATCAACAACCACCAATCAAAAACAACAATAACACTAAAATCAAAAGACAAAAAAGACAAGAACTTTAAAAAAAAACTCACAAGTAACATCAGTATGCCCAGAAACAGGCTGATCAGCATTCTTCAACCACAACTCAGCATGCTCCACACACTTCTCTAACGCCATCTGATGAGAGAGAGAGGAATCCCCAGGCCTAGACAAAATCAAACTCTGCAACCCACTAATCAAATCCAAATCCTTCTCAGTCAAAATACTCTCATCACTCTCATCATCCGCCACATAATCATACGTCAAACAACACCCTCTCTCATGCACCCTGGTAAACATAGTCGACGTAAACTCACTTTGCACCTTGACATCAAACAACCCACCAAAGTACAACAAATTCAAAAGATCTTTAATACCCACATCGGGATTTGATAAAGACGAGTTGGGTATCTCTTGGTTTTGCTTCATTTCGTCTACAGCAACCGCTAGAGGGGATTTGAGCTTTTCGAGCTCGTCAATGAGAGAGAGAAGAGTAGGCTTTGATGAAAGCAGGTCTTGTTGCTCTTTGTTTAGTGGTTTACTTGGGTTTGAAGTAAGGGTTTGTTCTAAGTCTGTTATACGACGGTGTTTCTTGTGTAGGGAACGTAGGCGTTTTGAGATTACGCTTAGGACGGGGCTTTCTTGTTGTTGGTCTGCCATGTTGAGTGAAAGGGAGGTGAGAGAGTGGAGTTGAGCAGCGGCTAAGGGGAATGGGAAGGTGAAAGGGGAGTGATTAAGTGAGTGGGGTTAGTGTATTTATATAGGAAAAAGGGATTAGTTGGGAGATTAAGAGTGTGGTTAAATAGGAGTGTGTTTGTGTTAATTGTGTGATTGCCAAGGAAATTGTCGAACTATGAAGATTCTAGAATACTGTATTTTTGTAAAATGTTTTTTTTTTATCAAGTAAAGAGAAACTCTCTTTTTTGGCGTGGTTAAAGGACACCTCCTATCCCACGGCCTCAGATATTTCTAGAATTAATTCAATTAGGTGCTCCCCAAGAGGTTTGAAACCAAGACTTGGTGAATAAGTTGTAACTTATTTACTAGTGAGCTGACACCTCTTGGGTTTGTAAAATGGGTTTTTATGTTGGTGAAAATGTTGAGGTTATTTTTTTGGGTGGCTATGTTGGTTTCTAATGGTTTCTCATTGCATGTATAAAGCGCTTCTACCAAAGATACTAAGTGGGTCATTTTTGAAACAGTTTTCCAATTTTTCAAATCGGGGTAAGGCTGCGTACATCAGACTCCCTCAATACCTCATCTTAGATGGGATTTAAGCTGAGATTGTTATTGTTTGTTTGTTTGTTTACATGTACCCAATCGTATAAGGTAAAATTTTATAGAAAGAAACACAACTCCTTGGAAAGAAGAAAAGAAACTTTCTATTCGTTATTTCTTCTTCTTTTTTTTTGGGTATACATTGGTATACACTAATACACATGTCTTCGTAAATTGAGGGGATCATTTGAAATTTTGCAAGAGCCGATAATGAATAAATTTGAGGGAAATTTAAGGAAGTTTAGTGTTGAGCATGGCAAAATAATTTGTTTTGAAAACTTGAGAAATGTTTTATAATTTTTTTTCTTTAGCTTATTATAAATGCAACAATAGTTTGAAGTGCAAAAACAAATAAAAATAAAAGATTTTCTCGTCTGGAAAATTATATCATAAACTCGGATTTACCTAACATCGTACACCCCCTTTTTGTAACTATATGAGTAAATACTACGCCTTTAAGTTTTCTTTTGAAAGGTTGGACTTAAAATAAGAGGGAAAAAAACAAAAACAAAAAATACAGTAGTGTATAATATAAGTTTTTCACATGTTACACAAGAACACAAGTACACAACCATCACCACACCTTCATCAGTAAATTATGTTTGGCTGTCTCATTTTGACTAGTAAAGCTTTAGCCTATATTTTATAATTCAATTTTTATCATAGTCTTCATAGGCTACAGGGGTTGGGTATCTAGTGTAGCTACAATTCACTAGTTCCATTGTCCATGATTATCTTAGATCCCAAAGGTACTGACTTAGCGAGATTTAAGTTGTTAGTTGATTTGGAATGATACATTTTTCAGTGGGAAAAAAATGAATCTTTCCAAATCAACTAACGACTTATACCTTGTAAAGTAAATTGGATATGATAATGTCATCAAGACATTGGCATAAAGTTCATCGATTGAGAGACCAGCATGCTAATGGCTTCTGGTAGTGTTTTTGGCGGTGAAAAACAAAGGTCAACGAGATTTCTAAACAATCTCGGCTCACTAATAATCATAGATGGGCCATAAAAAAAAAAAGAGAGGAAAGATTACGATTATAGACAAGAATCAAAACCTCATAATGGAAGCTCATTCAATAAAAGCATTACTGTTCTCCAGTAAAATTGGTGTACATAGTACATAATACATAGTTGATTACTAATCCTAACATATTTCTACACTCATCGGATTATTAAACTACCCAGAGATATAGACATCCCACTAAAGGCGCCTTTGGGGATCTTGGCTTTTCCCGAGCGTAAGACAGGTTAGCGTAAGACAGAAAATGGTATGATACATAGTTTTATTATAATATATAGTATACTATAATATATAGTATATTATAATCTTTCTTCTTAAAATATTCTTGCTAAAATATTGTGTCTCACTTATAACTCCTTATTGTTATGATCATTAATGATGTTTTCCGCCTCATACACTTCAGGGAAGTGCCAATAACCAATCAAAAACAGAAGTCTCGTATTCACTAGGCAATAATGCAATCGAGAAAGTAACATAATTTTATGAGCGTCAATTCTGGAAATATATACAACCTCGTCATATCTTTGGTTGTCCTATAAGTTGTGTCAAACGAAACTTCAACACCATAGGTGTGATAGTTTTGTTTTCCTATATTGCCATACCAGAATATCTTTTTAATATTTGTCCCTATCTAATTCATACTCACTCAGAGAATTTCAGTCTTCTTTCTTTCAAATACATATTCACATTTTAGCAAAAAAAATCAAAATACTTCCTCATATCTGTACGAAAATTCTTAAATTCAATATCGAAGCCCTTTATAAAATAATATTTATGAATTGTAACATTAGGAGTGGATAAAAATAATGTAGTAATTTAGAGAGTTTTTAATTAATCATTTTATTTGTTTTATTATTATTTAAAGAGGGTGTATAATTTAAGTAAATTTAAATTTATTATGATGGAGGAATATTAAAGCTCACAACTTTTTACTATATTTTGAGAACTCAACACCCGATCATTTGGATTTATTTTAAATTTAATAAGAAAAATTAAGCCCGAATACAATTAATTGCAAAAAAAAGAAGAAGAAGTTAAACTCAAGTTTACTAAATTGTTATATGTTATATTTGTAATTCCAGGGAACAACGTGAACAAATTGAAATATTTAATTCTCGGTAATTAACTAAGTTAACGAAATTATTAATTTATTTAGCAGGTCCAAGTCGCGACCATTGGAACAAATTATTTTTTTAGAGTTTATTATAGTATTGGGTATTAAATTAAGGAGGTTTTACTATAGATAAAAATAGTTGGGAGTTCAAGGAAGTTAAATAGGAGTATATTGCGTGATTGTCAAGGGATTGATGGATATGTGAAGATTCATGAAAATCGACTTAAAAGTAACGATTACTTGTTTGTTCTTTTTTTTTAGCCTTGGAAAAAATCTTGTAAAATAGTTTGGTAGTAGCTGTTTACTTATTTGTTATTTTTTGTTTGGTATAGTGAGAAGGGGAGTTACTTTGATGTAGTAACCATTTGTTCATAAAAAATATTGAACAAGCGAAAAAGTTAAAAAAAAAGTTAAAGGGAATGAAATTTTACATATTATTAGCAAAATTATTAAAGAGAGGCTACATTTTAATGGATTGCATTATTGAGGTGGGGTTTGATTTTGATAATTGGGTTGATAATGTATGTTATCATTAGTTTGGAGATAAATGAGAGTTAATGACGTCATACATGTAGTTTTCTCAATAGCGGATCAGTCTGTAAACTCCTTTACCCTTTAAGCACCTATATGCATGACATGGAAATCCATCCTTCGGTTCAATGAGAAAACTACTTTAGTCATCATATATGTTAGTCTTTCTAATTACTAATGTTTCCTCTTAGTATTACTTCTGATAAGGACATTGTTTAAGAATAATATCATGTCATAGAGTTTTCACTAGTGATAAATATCCTCAACTTATCTTGACATGTTACAATACTCTATGAAACTTTATTATAATTTACAAGCGAGCAGAAAAGCATATAAATTGAATAATAAATAATGCCTTTTATTAATATAAAATCCATAACAAATACTAAAGTGTCTTGGCGGTTGGCACTAACAAATTTTGCATACACTAACAAATTTTGCATATTCTAACATTTTGTAGCTTCAAACTTCGACGTCTTTGGGGATCTTGGCTTTTCCAGAGTAAACGTACTGCATTTCCTCTTTCCAGGTCTGCGCAAGAGAGAAAAAGGGATGATGTTTGCAAGCTGCTGGTACAATAAGATGATGCAGCGTATAGCGATTGTTACAACACTTACTTCATGGCGGAATGCTATGCGAATATTAGGAACATTTGTCTTATGGATGTCATTTCCTTCCGGACCTCTCAGGAAATACTCATCCCCTAACCAATGCAGCTGGATGGATTACCAGAAACAAAATTAGCTACGAAAAGCATTCTGCATGAAAAGATAACAAACAATGCGAAAAGGAAAAAGAGAGAAGACATAGTCAAGAGCAGGTATAGAAACACAAACAAAAATTTCCTTTTACCTTGGCTGCATGCGAAAATCCAGACTGGTACACAGAATTCCTGGCTATCTCACACAAGTCACAGGCACTGAGCTTCCACACCTACAGGGCGAAGAGATTAGGGAGAGAAATGATGATGCTCAAGTCATACAAGCATAGCATATGCATACCTGTGCCGCCACACTATATTCTTCGACAAGAGCCTCCTTTGTCAAATGAATTTGTAAAGGATCATCAGATGAAAGGGAGACATTCATGCCCCGTTGGAAGAACATAGGGAATGGATTGCGATGATAGTCAAGGAAAAGTGAGTTGTTGCTCAATGGAGACATACAGAGTCCAACCTGTGAAATGATGTGTGAACAATAAACAACTAGATAGAGTATCTGCTAATCATTTAAACTTAAAAAACAATACAGAAAGCAAAGTTGGATATTAAGCAGCCTATTCAGTAGGTAGGTTAGTGCCCACTGATATCCCACCCTTGGACAATAATTGTGTTATCCTTCTATGTTAATCGATCATTATTCCAAAAAGTTTCGTCACATGGATAAATTACAGTGAATTACTGTGGCAAATAGTGTCGAGATGACCAGATAGATACCATCTTCGTACGCCAAAAGGTGGCTCACAAACTCGAAACAATTATGAGAAACACGAGAAAGACAAGTCATGCAAGGCCGACCTGAGCAAGATAATACAAATACTGCAGTGTAGGAGTTTTCCTCAAATTAATTCCGTGTGATATATTGTTGCACAGGAGGAATCCAGCAGACAAGTGGTCAACTTCACCCGCCTGTAAAGACAAGAAAAAGGAATTGAGTAACTAAGGATATCCAGGGAGGCAGGGATAAAGGATATGGACTAGCTATGGAAGTATGAAGACACACACAGAGACAAATCAAGAAAGAACCTCTCCACAGTGGGGCCGCAGTTTTATTGTTGGCATTCCTTTTGATTCACGAAGCTGGGAGAGAAAGATTAGAAAAGTCAAGAAATTGGCATTTCTGCAGAAATTGATGTAGTAGCAGCAACGAAATAGCCACAAACACACACAAAAACAACAATTATAAGATAATTAAGCCATTTATCGGCAAAAGCAAGAATCAGTAAGACTTCCTATTACATCAACTACCTTTGCCAGAACGATTGAAAAACAGTAAGGTATGAACACAAAATTGCTATGTCAGACATGCTCAAACAGTAACCAAATGTAAGAAACAACAATGACACTCTCAAACACCAAATCAGCAATACCTTCTTTCTTAATATGATAATATGCTCAAAGACGTGAAACAATGTTAGACATTCATCAGACAGCTAGGGGGTTTCCACCTAGTCTGCTAATAGCTTGCTAGCAAGTGCACTTTGACCAAAAACAAGAAAAAAAACAACAAAGGAATTAAAACAGAAAAGATTTAAACAATCACACCAACCAGTAATTTAACTTTCACATTTAACTTTAACCTGTACTCAAATTCATCTTGTGTCAACAAAAAAAATTGTACAGTGGCTCTTCAATCTTCATACACATATTCAAGATAACAAAAATCACGTTTCAAAACAAGAATGCAGAGTAGCCATGGCAAGCTAGCAGCGACAAGGAGACCAGTATTGAGAGGCAGATTCAGCACTATTTTTCATTCTTGATCAACAGTGAAGGCTTTTAAAAAAAAAAATCTTCACATTACTATTTCAGATTATTTATTATTCACTAAAAGGATGGACTGTATTTATATTGTGAAAAATCTGCCGCCTGTTCAGTATTGACTAATGAACAATCCAAGTATCCAACACTACAAGTCCAACTGAAATACCCATACATATCAGATAAATTAAGGAGGACAAACCTTATTTAGTGTATATAGATTCGCATAACAATAGTACGTGTAATATGAATATGCAGGATTGAACTCATTTGTCCACTCAGCTGGCGTAGGCATATGCTTGGTTGGGCGCCGCTCTGGCTTACTCTCATCGTCCACAAGATCAAACCCAACAACCTGCAATTAATTAAATACAAAGAAGAAAATTACAGAGAAAATCACAGAGAAAACTAAATGCACATACCTGGCTACTTGTACACAACAGATAAAATGTAAGTGCAAGAACATATGACATGAAATTCGATACCACTTTTGCTTTCCTACAGTATCGAGAAAAATAATCTAAACACAGAGTAAATGCCATTTTCCTTCTTTTAGAAAGTCAAAGTAACAGTACTGAGGGCAACTCTACTCACCTGCATTAAGAATACATGCAGCTGGGGATGAGAATTGGGATCAACTGTAACCTCAAAAAGAGGGATGAATATATTATCGATGATGTTCTGGAAGGAGTTAACAATTCCCATGCTCTTGTAAATATTGTAAAGCCTCGGAAGCTGGATAAGATAATTAGAACATTAGTCAGAAATGACCTCCACATTTACAGTAATAATTGAGCATGAAATAAGAAAATGATGAAGTGCAGCTTTCTCATAAAGGCCAAAGCTTAATCTAACAAGCGCCAGTATATTGTAACAGCACCCCTTAGAAGCATTGATTTAGAGAGAAGTAAAATCACATGATACATCAATTAAGACTCAAAGTTAGCATAAACAAAAAATTCAGAGGCTGCTAATACCTGAATCAACCAAACAGCATTTTCGCTGTAAATCTTGTTGTTAATGAACCAACTCGCCAGCATATCCCACTCGCTTTGCTTTCTGCCATATATGGATATCCTATACTCTGCCATCTGCAGAATAAAATATAATCGTCTATTACTTCACAAACAAGGACAAAAGAAACCAAGTATTGATCCCACAAACTGATCTAGTTAGTAATTCTATCATGAATAACAGGTCAACAGTTAACCAGTAAATCAACTAATTTCATATTTCTATTTTCTATCCATTTTTTTTGTTGTTTTACTCAACTTTAAACTGCATAAGAAACCAGGGTGTCAACTACATTTTATTGGACAATTTCACTTCCAATAGAAGCACCAATACAATCAAACGACAGAAAACAAGTTTCAAGGGTCAATTTAAAGTTTACATCTCTTTTCTTTATGTACAATTTAAGTCACATATAATATGCAAGACACATTGCACAAAAAATTTTGTGACAGATGCAACATCATGCCCTACAGGACATGATGACAGCAGTCAACCAATAAATAAAACATCAAATCCGGTTATTGATCTGTCACAACATCAAATGCTGGTCCTAAAATGTACTTATCATGTCAACGGTCACTCCCTGCTATTTCACCCTTAATCAGTTTGAGGCTTTGAGCAGCTACAAGAGCCCATCCAAATTACAAACTTCTAAAAAGGAGGAAGATCATTGGTTAAGAAGAGTGAAGTGCTTCAGACCTGGTATTTGCTCGCTTCAAGATCTGACAGAACTTCTTTGGTCACTTCAGCCAGAAAGCGTCCTGCAGCATCAGTTACAAACTTCAGCAATCCATTTAGATAGAAGCCTGAAAAATATACTAACACAAAAGGCCGACTGCTTAACCAGCTCAGGAAAAAGAGCTAGTATATCCAAAAACCTTGAATAAGATTGTCCTGTTTTAAGAAGATCTCTCTAAGCCTGCTTTGGCCACAAGGATTGTACTTCAGGTTGAATTTGTCAAACCGATGGAAAGTGCTCTTATCAGCATGTACATCCAACAAGTCAACATTCAGATCATACCTGTAATATGCTCTCAAGTTAACCGAGGAGCGAAATGAAAGAAACAAATTTGGCTCTTAACTAGAAGAACGAAGAGTAACTTTGATGCAGATGAGACTTACCCTGTCAGGTCTAAGCTCTCAAAAACTTCTTTCAGAGTGAGATACTTCCCATCTCGAAATATGACAACCTGCACCAGACAGACTAGACATGAACAAGCATCTAGGGAAATTTGCTTTTTCTTTCAGTGTGAGATACTTTCCATCTCGAAATTTACCCAAAAAAAAAAGCCAAGACATCAAAACCAAAAAAAAATGATGAAAAGCTTTACTGAGACAACATTGCCAGTTAATACATGACATATGTCCTACCTCATCAGGTTCCTTTCTTAGCTTCGACTTTATGAAACGCAGAAGATGCTTCTGGTTCATGCAGGCAGAATGGTGTATATGTGTATCAACTTTCCTAACATTGTAAAAATCACGATGGGGTGCACCCTTCTGAGCCAGGAACTCCCTATCTGCATTTACTAACAGATAAAGACGAAATTTCTGCACAGGTTTAGGTATCAGATCTGTGTTATCATAAACACACACAAAAAAAACATGAGACTCCAGTGCACACATAAAGCAAAGCAAAATTACCTCCTCAAGAAACCGTAGACGATGATAGCACGCCGAATTCACATTTCCATTAGAAATGACCTTCAATATATGATGCATATCAGTGAAGAACTTTGTAGCACTTGCCACAGGGAAAAGCTCTACGGAGTCTGAAACAAAATCAGATGAAAGTCAATCAATTGCTTGCTGATATGTGTTTGCGATTTTGTATGTCAGCATACATATCTCGACAAAGATCTGTTCTTCAAGACAGGTGTAATGCTTACCATTTTTGCTAGCATAAACATGTACAACACCATCTTCCATTCTAAAATCATGCTGCAAAGTCAACACTTATGGATTATTCAATATATCCTCGTTCCTCAGGAGTCAAGAAGAATCTCGAACAAGTGAAAGAAATTATTATTAATTCAAAGCACTTCATGTCTTATGCAAATGCATTAGGCTTTCGATAGGATAGATGCTTACATCAGTCTTCTCTACAGGATAAAAGTGAAAAGGATCAAAACTGTTTCCAGATACAGCAGGATCTATTGGTTTGTTCCATGGAGCTACTTCATCTTTGCAGACATATTCTTCTCGGAGCTCCAGGCATTCGCGCAGCAGTCTTCGTACTTCTTCCTCTTCCACACTCAATGGCTCTATTTAAGAAATGAATGCTCAAGTCATACAAGAGAAAAACAACTACATTTCCATCAAAAGAAAACAGAATATTGTGGAAATCAAACCAAATCTTGTTGTAATAGTATACTTCAAAAAAATACACAACAGAAATTAGTAGCAACCAAACAACATCAACAACAGCAACAGCACCAGCACTGCCAACAACAACTACAGCAGCTTAGCCTTATTCCCCAAAACTGATTGGGGATTGGGGTCAGCTAACATAGACCAAAAAGGACTTCTGAAATACACAAACACATATACGCACGCACTTCCACACATCAAAGCCTGAACCTCGTGATTGATACATCAAACGAAATCTTATTGCAGCATTTATCTTTTGAATTCTAATCAAAACTTTTGATTACATTAGCATCTTAGAGCATTATCATCAGTCACCTACTCACCCAATGACGGATTCAGAAACTCATTGAAAGATGTGAGTAAATGATATGAAACATAAAATCACATTTCCCTCGCAGTCACCTGGAGACTACACGGGTGACTACCCTGGGAAACTGACAGGATATGGCAACTCTGACAAATCAAAGCCTGCCTGCCATATGTCATTCTCTTGCTTTCTTTAATTTGCAGAGTATCAAATTGTCAACATTATATCTGAAAATTACAATTAAGATATGATAAAGTGTAGGAGAGAAATATTGGCGACATGGTTATTGATAAAGTGAGTGCCATTTGCAGTGTGCAATTAAATTGGCGGGTATAATAAGATGGAGAATGAAATAAGTTAAACATTTCATGACGAGGTGAGACCGGTAACTGATATAGTTGGTCTTAGGAAATGGAAATTTGTATACAGAATTTTCCTTTCCTGTGCTGCATTTATCATGGCTGTTTAACCTGTTCTTAAACGCATATGGCTACAGTTGATCTTCTCAAAATCCGTAAAAGAAGTTGATTTTTATTATAACAAGAATAAATGTAGCTACATGCCAGACATCCTGAAATTTGGTTTCCTATTAAGTTTCCTTTCTTCAATTTAAACTTCTTTCCAGATGTCCCACAATTGTGATTTTACATTGGTTGACAAACAACTTCCTCCTTACAATTAAATAAATAAGATACTGTATGGACTCATATTCCAATCCACTCAAAAATATCTAAAGGAGAAAGAAGCCTACCAGGTATTGCAGCTCTCAGAGGCAGAATTGAGTTGACAGAAAAATCATTTCCATCAGCATCAGTGGGAGACATATCTACTTCAACATTGGCAGGCAAATCCAAAATAGCTTTCCGCTCACAAGTAACTGCTCTGGGCATATTATTTGCCATATCAGCACCATTTTGGTGGCCATACGTAAGAGGCAAAGCAGAAGCCTCTTGACAACTCAAGTTACCATCCTGCATGGCCATCAACAACATAAAAAAAAAAATATTTTTAGCAGCTCAATAACCATGCCCTAGCAATTAGAACACAGAATATCACACATTTCACTGACTAGTTGATATAATGTTCATCTGATATTCCAAGATTAATTTCTAGCTTGGCTTGGTCCTTCAACAATCAAAGTGAGTTCCTCAACAAGGACACGATTTGAAGTTGAGAGCTGACATTTATTTGACAGGAACTCTATCAGACTTGACCATAGATTGGTTGGAAGA
>ONZK01002509.1:38563-48588 GCA_900322385.1 Pharnaceum exiguum | reverse complement strand
TTACTGCTGATGTTTGTTTCTGATCAATCAAACTGTGATCATAGAAACAAAACTCAACAGAGTCTCGACGCCTACAAAAAGTTGGTTATTACTTTTTTTTTAAAGTGGTAAGGAGTGCCACATTATGTGGCTGGTGAGTCTCGAACCCGGGCACCTCCACCTCAAGTTGGTTATTACTTATTACCAATTAAAAGAAAAAAAAAACATTTCCAACCAAAAAAAAAGGACTCTACATCAAATCAAATTGTGTGTTGTCAACTTGTCAAAGACCTCAATGTCTTTTACCACCAAAAAAAGGGCCTCGAAGTCGTTATTATTGTTACAGGCATACAGGCTCCAAGCTCCACCGCCAGGCTAATGCTACTAAGCAGTGGGCTCTCAGCTCTCTAGACTTGTGTTAGATTGAGCATCTTAATACAAGCAATTAGCCAATTGATGGTACTACCAGTAGTGGCGTTACCTTGAAGGTAAATGTTTGTATTATTCTAATTTAACAAAGAAAACAAATATAGGAAACACTTGGAAAACGAAAAATATTTATTCCAGTTTATAACAAAGAAAACAAAATCTTTACCCTCTCATTTGAATAGCTTTGATCATGAATAAAGAAAGAAACTTCAATTCATAAGGTCTAGTTCAATTCTAGCCCATCTCGAATATCACATCTTACACGCTCTAGACCTAGCTAATATGCTCTATGTCCCTCAAATCTTTGCCCTCTTGTTCAACACTACCTTTGTAACGGTACTTCTTGGCACATAATAAAAAGTACACAAAGTTTACCAATCCCAAAATTGCCAACAAGAAGTACAAATAGTCAACCTTCCCTTGATTAAGATCATCAGTTAACCAATCTGGCTTATCATGCGTAGCAGTATGACTTCGAACCAAACTTACCATAACAGCACACAAGTAATTAGCCCCAGCCATGGTACAATAAAAGAGAGAAGTTGCCACACTGCTCAATTTCTCCGGAAATTGCTTGTTGTAAAACTCAATTTGCCCAATAAAATTGAACGCTTCAGCGAATCCAAGCATAGCTAATTGCGGGGTTAGCCAAAAAATTGACAATGCTTGGTGGTGATTATTAGCCAAGTCCCTCCTCTTTTGCTCAACTAAACCTGCTATAACCATAGACAGGATTGAGAAAATATTGCCAATTCCCATTCTTTGAAGAAGGGTTATCCCCTCCTCATGGTTCGTAATTTTTCTAAGTGCCGGGACGACGAGTAGGTCGTAGATTGGAAGCCAAACTCCTACAGCTACATAGGAGATGACAGTGATTGAGCCAGGTGGTATCAAGAACTTTGGTCCAATTTGTCTGTTCATGATCATAGCTTGCGAGACAGCGAAAGTTGATTGTTGAGTTACTGCAGTCATGCAAATGATCCCACTTAACCAAATAGGAAGAACTCTTATCAAGCATTTTACTTCCTCTACATCTTGTATGCTGCATAGTGTCCATTTGCTTGTTGGTTTTGGTGTTCCATCAGAACTGACCTCCCCTTCTTGTATCATGGCTGATTTGTTTAGAAAGCTGAAAAGTTACAAAAGGAGAAAAGGTTTTAATAAAATTAATTAACAATGGACATGTTCCACTTCTCTTTGGATCGACATCTTTCTTATTTCCATGATAATTGGAAAAATTAATACTGAAACATGAGGGCATTGTTTGTTTGTTGAGCATGATAGATATATATTTTTAATCAATCAACTATAATAATTATATTGGTAATTTGATACTTCAGCTCTTCAAAAACATTTTACTCTTTGATAAAGCATGGGCAGACTTTGACCACAATAAGCTTGGCCATCGGAAGACTGGATCCAATAGTATATATGATTATAGATTCATAGTTCTAGGCCAAGAATTATTTTGAGAATTGTTTTAGGACTAAATGTGTATATTATATTGTACAAGTATGCTGTATGAATGATTTACTTGTATATGGTCACCCCGAACCTTGCTTGGAGTACTCGAGACAGCTTCTAACCCCTAATTGAGCGGATATCTTCATTCCTAATTTGAACTCCTCGATAACCAAGCACAAATGATATACAACCATAAAATTAAGAAGGAAAACTAAAACGACTTGTGTCGACTGTCGAGTCGAGCTCGACTTATTTGACAATAAAGCCAGTTCGAGCTCTATCTCTATTCAAGCTAACTGTTGACCAAGCCCAAGCCGGAATTTTTTTGTTGCTCTAGAAGTAATTTTTAACCTTGTCACCGCTACCAAGGTTAAATGTAGAGCCAATAAAACCTTTTTTTTAGATCAATTATATTTTAAATTTCCTCATGCAATTTCAAATATTTGTAATATACTTTTGCATCAATGGTCACATCAATAGTAAGATGGTATAGACAAAAAGGACTTCAAAAAAATCAAATAGCTAGGGCTTCATTTTAATTTATGATAATGTGCACGTTGAAAAGATATACAGTACTATATACCTGAACTGATTAGAGAGGGGTAGTTTTGACTGTCGACTTCCTGACACAAGTGGATCATAATAAGCACCTTTCATGTCATCCGGTAGAAGTTCAAGCCCACGTTTCTTGTATGCTGCTACGAACACTTTGAAAATGCTGGAGAAAACACTTCCAGCAGGCTTGACATAGATATACAACCTTTTTCCAGCCAAGAATAGCACAATGGAGCAGAACATGAGACTTGTTGGTATACCAAATCCCCAAGTCCAACTCACTGAATCTTGAATGTAAACCATCACTGTAAGAGCTAAGATAAACACAACGGTAAAACTTGTATAATACCAATTGTAATAACTATTAATTCCTCTTCTTCCTTCTACAGTAGTGTTATCAAATTGATCAACCCCAAAGGGTAAATTGCAAGGTCTAACTCCCGCAGTTCCAACGATAAGTAACGCAAGGCTTAATACCAAAAATCCAATCTGCCCTCCACTTGTCTTTGCACATGAACCTAGTGATTGTGGTTGCGGTTGTAATTGTTGGTCCTTTTGGTAATTTAGCGGGCATGGGGCTGGTTTCAAGCTTGGAACACAACTTGCTATTACTAGGGTCACCATTCCCTGTTAAATGAACTACAAACTTATTATCATGCTTAGGAATGAAGGTAACTACTAACTAGGTAAACAACTTGTATGATTAGCTAATAATCTTCCGTAACGATCAATATAGTATAGTTGGTACATGGTAAGAATTGCCAAGTAAATTTATTGGGCTTAGTATGTACAGTATATTTGTATTATGTACGCATTTAGTCTACATTAGCACATAGTGTAGTGTACCAAATGTAGACTAATAATGCATACATAATACAAACATAGTATATATTAGGCTCAATAAATAAAATTAAATGAGCAAATATCACAGTTACAAACAAGCTAGTCCGACTGATTACGACTGTAGGGCGGAGTGGAGGCCTAGAGGGAGGACCCCTGGTTCACAAATAATGAAGTTAAACATGACATGTTGCCTCAGCCAGCCATATCTCCCGGCCAGGTTTATGTTCAATTCAATAAACACCGTCTTCAAAAATATTGGGGAGTAATTATGTCTAGCTTAGAAAAAGGAATTATATTTGTTGAATTACAAACCTTAAGATAGAATGGTTATTGACAAGTTGACAACAAACAATAAAACTCGATCTTTATGTAAAATTTGTTCTCATCACTCTTTAAAAAAAACAGAAGAAGGTTGTTCAATGGAAATAAGTCTTGTTGAACCAATTCAACATCAATAAAATTAGACTCTCTCATTTCGTATGCTACTAAACTTGCGAAAATGTGTCGTGAAAATATAGGATGAAGTATTAAATTTGATGTAATTAACTTACCAAGAAACCTGCCACAGAGCCTATAAAAATGGACCAAAAGCGGCCAATGTAGGCGTCAGAGACAAAAGCGCCGAGCAACGGGGCGAAACTGGCAATGCCGGCGTACATGTAGATGAGATTAACGGCCTCCACAGTCTCCATGTGATACTCACGCTTCAAGTACACCAAAAAGTTAGCTAGTAGCCCAAATGTTGCAAGCCTTTCGAATGTCTCATTTCCTGCACAAATTAAACCACATCATCGTTATTTAATTTTCTAATCCCATTTTTTAATCAAGAAACCGTTACAATTGCTTGCGTCTCAGTATAATCGTCAAACTTAATTTTACATTTGTGTCTCAGTGAGTCAGTGATACGGATGGAGTAAACTCGCGCATAAGTCTGATATATTATAATCAAATTAAACTACAACTCCCGAGTCCCGACCATTGTGTCTCTTCGATCTCTTGCAGCAAACACAATTTACATTGATGTCCTTTTCGTTGAAAAAGTAACCCGCCGTTTTCTAACAAGCACCAAAAAGAAGCTTACCTCAAATTACATACGGAGTACGTGCTGGAAAACATATAACATACCAGCTAATTGGCTTAATTATAAGAGGATCAGATGATGAAATTAAGGTTGAACTTATAAGATAGAGGATGATGTATTAGAATTGATCACGTTCATTTACATGCCTTGCGGGGAGGAAGCTAAGCAGCAGATTATATATGAATTTATTCAAGATTAAAATAACATTATGCCGCATCTCATATAAATGGTTAAATATGCCAAAATTGGTAACATGAGTGTCGATCAATTGTAATACGGAGTACTGTGATATTGAAAGAACAAAAATCTAGAAGGATTATTATGTCAAAATTAGAAAGAAGAGTCCAAAAGAGAGACCTATAATATAAGGCATGGTTTTCCATCCGCCAGGCTTTCTCTGTTGTGAATCCATAATCACAACCTTCATATCATTATATTTACTCAATTGATCATCCTTTTCGTTTTCAGACGGCATTTTTGTGTGAGAATACCGGGGCTCTTGCTTGGACTCAGCTGTATCAGCCATTTTTTTGGTTTATTACTTCTTTCCAACTCTCTCAACTCCTCTATGTAGGGTACTTGATATATATTTGTAGGCGGGATCTCAATATCACTATTTTTAAAGTGATATTTCGACCCCGCAATAGGTTTCACGAAACCCACTCTCAGGATATAAAGAAGTCTCAACAATTCTATTTGCTCTTATTACAATTATCATTTAAAGTGTTTGATCTTGATGTGTGTTTAACCTCTCTTACTTTTTTCTCTTGAGAGAAAACCATGGGAGGATACACTATTTATAGACAAATGGTGATAGTGTAATTGGTAGTTATTTAGTAGTTACATGGTGTAATCCATATATTATGACATAATAATCATATCATGATCTGGTAATCAACCACATACACACAATACCATGTGTTAATGTAGCTACAAAAATAACTTACTCTAAAAATGTTACAACAGCGGGGACTAGTACTATATATGGCGTGTCTTATTATGGGGAGAAATCATAAACAGGTGATATGTGAGTAGTTTTCCACTACAATTGATAATTGGTTAACTCTACAACTGATAGGTGTCATTCTCGACCTAAAAAAAATACAAATAAAAATATCTTACTACACCACACGTGGGGGTTAATGTTGTCATTTTGTCATCCCATATCTAAACCATAATCCCTTTCTCTCTCCTCCATTTCTCTCATTTTATGAATCCCCATCTTTCCTCTTTTGTTCTCCACCTTCTCTCCTCTACCCACCATCCTCCCACAGATCTCCCCCAAATTAGTCTAAAAAAATCTTAAATTTCCTACCTTAATCCATCATAACATTCGACTTTGTGTTGTATGGTGTATGTTCTTTTTTCGTGCTAGTCTTTTTTGAGATCTGCTGCCGCTATTGCTGAAGAAGGCACCGTCGTTGTTTAAGAAGCCACCACAAAAGAAGCCCTACTGCCAAAGAAAAACAAGGCACTCTAAAAATGACCGTTGGTCAAAGGAATGATGTGGGTGAAACGGTTGATAAAAAATTGAGGAATGATTTTGAGGGATTCAGATGAAAAATATGTGTTACTCCCTTCGTTTTCTAAAAGTTCTTCTTATTTACAATTTGGCACACACTTTAATAAAATGTTAAATGGACAAATATATTCCTCATCTACCCTTTTCCAAGCCTCCTCCCTAGTCCCATATCACATAACAAGGGCAAAAAGGTCATTTCCTGGAAAAAAACTAGGCCAAAAAAGGAAAGAGGAAAAACTTTTTTGAAACAACCCAAAAAGAAATAGAGGAAGGACTTTCAGGAACGGAGGGAATAATTTTTAATTAATTTGTACGTTATGCTCTTGATTTTGGTGGACTTTAAAATTTACATGTTAGTCGTGAATTGGCATTTTTGGTGAGTAAAGACATTAAGTGGTTTAAGTTTTTACTCGTGAAAATATCCTTAACCTATTTCTCTTCTATGATGCCGGCATCGTTACACAATAGAGTAATACTGATTAATTTACTTATTTGCATGTTTCTCCGCAACTTTGGTTTGTATGGTTACATTGATTTATAACGATGTTTCATTATAGGGACAAAGAGGTTTTCATAAAGGTTCTTTGTAGGTAATTCTGGAAACAATCTCCCTATTTTTCAGGGTAAGGCTGCGTACATTAGACTCCCTCAGGACCCCTCCTAGTTAGATTGTACTAACTGAGCTGTTGCTGTTGTTGAGTAATATTGATTAAAAATAGAGTATTTGAGTATATCTGGTATAAGTTTACACCATGTGAAATTATGAGTAATACTGATTAATGGCGCATTTATGAGGCGCCTAATTAATAGTATGTGTTGTATTGATTGACGAAATCACTTACATTGGGGTACCTAATTAAGAACAGAGGACTAAACATAGTGTTATTGTTTTCAAAAAGTGTCTACGTGATCATATCTTAACATAATGAATAAGAAAGATGATTTGTGTTTTTTTTTTGGCTGAAAAGAAAGTTGATTAGTTTGATATGTAGAATTAAGTTGACATCAAGCCGATTTAGCCTCTTTGTAATTGATTTACCTTTTTTAATGGGGATCGACACTCGATTGTTGTTGTTGTAATTGATTTACCTTTTTTTATAAAAAAAAACAAGCCGATTTAGCTCGTACAAGGCGGGCGTCGGCACAACTAATTTGGACACATGTTTATGAAATTAAATACCAGGTGTGCATCCTCACATAATTGAAAGTAATTTTTTTGTTGAAAATTATTATAAAGAATTAAGAGTATTTGTCAGAAATGCGGATTTTTTTCAAACTTACATACATACGTTAAACGCAACAACATATTTGACTCATTAATAATGAACTCTTCTATATAATAACCACAAAGGGTACGGAATGTGTGGTTTTAGGAGTAGTTCGTAATGAGGTGGGGGAAGCTTATAAACTAGTTATAAAGGCCAAAAATTTCGAATGTTAGAACAAGCCCAATTGTGTAAGAAAGGAATACTTGGTAGAAAGGTATAACACTAAATAATAGGGAAGGAAAGTTTTCAAATATTAAAAGTAAAAGTAAATATGGAAAAAAGTAAAGTTTGTTTCCTTGTTTATTTAGGTTAATTTTTTGTAATTAGGAAAATAGAGTCCTAGTAAGTTTATGTCTTGTTCAACAAGTATTAGGAAACTACTACCATATATATATAGAGTGGGTAGGCTTGTAGAAAAATATGGTGGAGAAACAGCAGTCAGTTGGAGTTAGTGTGACAAAATATTCTAGAAAGAGAGATTAGAGCTAGTGACAATATTTTGAGGGAGAAGTTTGTATTACTTGGCTAGAGCTGGAAGTAAAAAAAAAAACTGAAAGTTTCACATATTATTGTTTCTTATTCTTACTTTGATTGTAATTGTTTTTCCTAACACCGAGCTCCCACCATTTAGTTGGTAATCATTTACTAGGGTTCATGTTCCTATATCCTTTGTTAAAATAAATTAAAAAAACACCCGGGCACCAAGTAGGCAAGTACATATGAATTTAGCTCTTTAGACAAGAAACAAAAAGATATCTCTTATCCTTTTTGTTTAGTTTTTGCACAGAGTTCATGGGTTAAGAAGGACCCAACGTTTGCCTTGGACTTTTATTAAGGACTTTATGTTTTGAAAGTGCCCATTAAGGACCTACTAGAAGTTCATGGGTTAGGAAAGACCCAATGTTTGCATTAGACTTCCATAAAGGACCTAGTAGTAACAGAATAAATACACCGTTAAGTCGTTAACACATACAAAGTATTTGGACTAGTCAAAACTTGACCCGACACAAACTCGAACCCGAACCCGATCCATTTTTCTGGGTCATTGTCATAATTTTTAACCCGAAACCCAATTTGACCCGAACCCTTATAACCCGTAAATTTCTAGGTCAGCGTTAGGGTCAACCCAAACCGATCCAATTGACCTAAAAAGCAACATGAAAATATAAAGGTATATGTAATACGGTATTTTATGCTGTAAAATAGTATTAATTATTTTTTTATTGTAAATTAATTTTTTTAAAAAAAAATTATTCAAAATGATTATTTTATTATATTTTCTTGAGCCACCGGGTCAACCCGAACCCGTAAGTAACTGGGCCAAAATATTCCGACCAGAAAATGGCCCGACCCAAATAGTCCGTCCTGAAAATAACAGAACTCGAAGCCGACCCACCCACCCGAACTGATAGTTGTAACATACACACACGAAAATAAACTGCAATTTTATTATGACAAAACTACATGTGTGTTTTATTCGTTTATAGGTACGTGAACTAAAATTGAACTAAACTGAAAAAGCGAAAAAATATTGTATCGAACTTCAAAAAAAGACAGTTATAATTATGAAAAAAAATGAAATAAACTGAACTGAAAAAAAATGAACTAAAATAATTAGCTAAACTTTTTTTTGGGTGTTACAGTATAATATTTGGGTGTTGTGTTCAATATTTGAGTGTTCAATATTATTTTTTAGATCAGTTCAATATCTTTTTCGTTTTTTTCAGTTTAGTTTTATAGACGAATAAAACACACATGCAGTTTTGCCATAATAAAATTACACTTTAATTTCGTGTGTGTTTAGACCTGTTAGTTCGGGTGGGCGGGTCGGGTTCGAGTTCTGTTATTTTCAGGTCAAACCATTTTGAGTCGGGCCAGTTACGGGTTTTGGTTGACCTGGCGGCAAGAAAATATAATAAAATAATCATTTTGAATGAAAAATATTTTTAAAAAATTAATTTACAATAAAAAAAAATTAATACTATTTTACTGCATAAAATACAGTATTACATATTATTTTAATATTTTCATGTTACTTTTCAGATCAATCGGGTCGGGTCGGGTTGACCTAACGATGACCCAGAAATTTACGGGTTAAAAGGTTTCAGGTCAAATTGGTTTTCGGGTTATAAATCATGACAATGACCCAGAAAAATGGATCGGGTTCAGGTCGGGCCAAGTTTTGACTAGTCTAGTGAATGGCGTATTTACGGTTATGGGTATTGATAAATAGCACTTCTTATTAAATTCTTTTTTTTAAAAAGTATGCATAATACTCCGTATGCGTTAACGGTGTATTTATTCCGTTACTAGTAGGTCTTTAATGGAAGTTTAAGGCAAACATTGGATCCTTTCTAACCCATAAACTTCTAGTAGGTCTTTATTGGTCACTTTCAAAATATAAAGTCCTTAATGAAAGTTAAGGGAAACGTTGAGTCCTTCCTAACCCATAAAACTCCTTTTGCACGCGGTAATGTATGTCAAATTGTCACCCCCATTTTATACAGAATGACAACAAAAATGAACGCGTACGTGTTTATTTGAATGTTCCAAAGACAACTCAAACTTTGATACCATGACCGTGATTTTGATTGTTACATTCCACATGAGCAATGATTCATATATAAGCCTTATACATTCTGAAATGTATAAGGCTGGGCCCTACTATAAAGTAGTGTAAATAATTGTTAGTGGGGAGTGAGTCAGCAAACCCCACCCAAAAGGGATAGATATTTATTTTGTTTTTACAAACATACAACTGTATGATATGAATATACAACTCTAATAAAACAATATACAACTCCACTATAAAAACATACAACTTTTGCATTCAAATGAAACTTTGGGGGAGGAGAGAGAATGGAGTAGGAGAAACTTTTCAAAA
>ONZK01002509.1:4514-24174 GCA_900322385.1 Pharnaceum exiguum | reverse complement strand
AAATCTCCACTACAACAACAACAACAACCGACTGTAATCCCCGTTCAAAGGGGGTACTCGGGGTCAGGATGTACGCAATTACTAGTGTCAATCATATTGGCATTCATCATTTTTCATCACAAAAAAAATCCCAACTCATCAAACACAACAAATTGATAATCAGAGAGAATGAAAACCTGAAACAAATCCAGAGTGATTCCAACCAGCAGAAACATGAGAAACCTTCAACTTTCCCAAAGACTCAACCAACTTAGGATAAACACAATTTGACACAACTTCTCCATGACCCAACTGCCCAGATGCTCCTCTGCCCCAACTCAAAACCTGCCCACCTGCGCAAAACACAAAAAGAAACAAACTTTACAACTACCCATCAAGCAAAACAGCCTTAAAGCACAAAAACCCAAAAAGGGTAAGTGAAATTTCACTCACTTGTAGTGAGGGCAATGACATGAGCACCACCACAAGAGAGTGAAGATATTGATCCATAGGAAGAAGAAGAGAGAGAATGGAGTAGGGTTGTTGTTGTGTTTAGAGGTGTTAGCTCATCTTGGAGTTTCCCTGTTCCTAACTGCCCTTCTGTTCCTGCTCCCCAACTAAACATCATCTCTTGGGCTTGGTTTGTTTGTGTGTCTGAGTTTGGAGTGCTTTCTCTCACTTGGTTTTCTTCTTGTTTCAGTTTGAGTTTGTTTTGTCTTTTAGCTGTTCTTTCTGTTTCCTCCATTTGTCTGCTCAAGAGACAAAAGATGAATGAAAAGAATCGTACTTTGACTTAAAAGAACTTCACCGCAGTTTTTCACTTTTTGGTGATTTTTTTCTCTTCTTTTTCTCTATTTTTGTAAAATAATATGTTAGGGCATTTAAGTTTTTTTTTGTAAAAACAAAAAAAAAATGAGTAAAAATGGATGGAATAGGGAAATCACAATAATTTGTGCGAAACCGATTTATATAGGAGATGAGGCCATTAATCAACATTTTTCTGTCATTAATACACAATGTCATATGTATATATGAAACGGGATGTTTCTGTAGGGAAATTAGATCGAATTAGCATATATTGTATGAATAGTTTATTTCATTAAGTGTAAGTGTAAATTCTTAGTGAGATTTTAATGTCGAACTACTTTTGTACAGTGTAAATTCTCAGTATGAATAGTATAGTGATACTTTGTTGGTGCCACAAGCCTACATAATTGTCTTACCCGCTTAAATTTTTAAGTATGAGAGTCCTCAAGGTTAATGGCTTGAGCATTGGAAATAAAGAGCGGGGAGCAAACATGGGAAAATATTGAACAAACTAATGAAGCTAGAAATTACATACTAATGAAGCTAGAAATTACATTTCCCTCATGAAATTACAGCATCACCCTGAAGGCCTGAAGAAACGAATCAGATAGGAAATCTAGAAAAGGTGAGCAAACTTTGAACATTTGCTGCCATGGAACAAAAAGTAACAGTACTACCATCGTGATCACCCCACCCATTCTCCTAAGCACAAATGAACCTTCAAACCATTCATCTTGTACATAATCTACTACAGTAGATCCAGATAGGTGAATCGAAGATCACAAGAGATCATCATATGCGATTATTTCTCGAGGCTTAATAGGTGGATCCAACACTGAGCTGCTACTAGTGTTGGGGTTGACAATTGCTGAACTTAACCTATTCCCCCTCCTATGTTTACTTAGAGGGGGAGATCCCTTCAACAGCTTCGAAGATGTCGAATTCGTTCTCTGAATCTGCCTATCATCTGACTCGTGTCTGTTCATTTCGTCCGCCCACATCACTTGCACCTGTTAGTAGCAGCAAACACAAGATCAGTCTCGGACTATCAGATTATGCAAACGCGAAAATTTAGTCACATTACGATCATTGTTCTACTTAATAGATAGTTGCCTAAGTTTTGCAGACCTCATATAGTTCACATCACACCCCAGTTCCTAAATACAGCCAAAAAGAAAATAAAGTTCAAATTCCCAAAAATTAGTGAACTAATATTAGCAAGACACAATCATTACTTTAGTTCGGAATTCAGCCTAAATATCACAGAAAGATCCAATCTATCTTTCTTTCGTCTTCTCATGGTAATGTCCGAAAGCGGGACTAAGTGCAACTGAAATACCCAGAGCCTCAGATCCACTACTAGCAATCCTAGCATCATAACTGAGCTCTGATTGAGAAGAGCACAAAATTTAGGCCTCAATTCAACTTCAACTCCTTACATCAGAGACTAGCATGAATCCTTGTACTACTTCAATCCAAAAAAACTTAAGAAACAGACGCTTGTTGAGAGTGAAGGCAGCTCAAGTAAGCATAAGCTAACTTGAATTCAGCACAATTGCACTCAATCCAATAGAAGTTCACAACTACCCAAATCAACTCAAAAATCCCAAAGATGCAATCTTGATCAGCAGAGAAGAGGCTAAGTACTAATAGTTCACTTTTTGCTCATATGATCATATCACTTAACCTCCATAACTAGGCACATTAAGCCAAACCCACTTCCAATAACTCCCTAACAACAAAACTCAGATCAAAAATCCTACTCCAAACCTCCAAAATCTCATGCATTGTGGTGGCAGAAAGTACAAATCCTCTCAACAGTGGCCAATCACTCAAACATCTTAAACTTCAACTTCATGTAAACGAAGCAAACCAACTTAAAATCAAGCAAAACCCAATTCATATAACCCCAAAAGAACACATCCTAAGATCAATAATTCAACTCCAAAAGCCCCAAATATTCATGCATTTAGGAGAGAGAAAGTACTACACTACAAATCCACAATAGCCAATGGCCATATGACAACAACACACCTACACCTCTTAACCCCCCAAAACTTGGCAAATTAAGCTAAACCCACCAAAACTAAGCAAATTAAACAAAACCCAACTCAAATCACCTCAAAACAAAGCCACCCAAGTCAACTTCTGGTCAAATCACCTCACAATCTCAAAGTGGGAGGAGAGAGAAAGTGATGCAACACTCACTCACCCACATCACTTCAAGGCCCTAACTAAGAAAACCAAGCAAGACCCACTTCCAAACACCCCAAAACAAAGCCACCCAAGTCAACTTTTGATCAAATCACCTTACATTCTCAAAGATGGAGGAGAGAGAAAGTGATGCACCTGTCACTCACCGACCCACATGACTTACACACCATAACTAAGAAAACCAAGCAAGACCCACATCAAAACACCCCAAAACAAAACTACCCAGATCAACACATCAACAAAAAAACCCACAAAAAGCCATAGCAGAGGAGAGAGAATGGAGTACAGAACATAACAATACCGGGTGAGAGCCAACAGAAATCCCAAACGAGGGATCAAGAGAAGCACTAACAGCACTTTGCGCAGAATCTCTACACCTAAACGAGACAAACCCAACACCATCATGGTCAATCCGGATCCGAGAGATAGACCCGTAGATTTCAAACCGTGCCTTAAGGTCTAACACTGAGGAGTTCGTAGGTAAGCCAATGATGAGAAGTGCTGGTGGTGGTGTTGGCTTTTGCTGTGGGATGTCTAGTGGTGTTGGTGACTGGAGAGAGAGTGAGGTAGATGATGAGGTTGGACGTTGGCGTTTGGGTTTTGAGTATGTGTATGGTTGGTGGCGCGTTGTTGTGTGAGAGTAGGGTTTATCTCTTTTACGACTCATTGCAGAAAGAAAGAGAGAGAGTGGAGTAGAAACAGTTGAACTAGTTGAAGTGAATCTTTTGTACTCACTGACTGTTTCTTGTGTCATGTAGATCAGTAGATGTACAGATGTGATGTACTTGTGTCTCTCATTGACTCTCAACTCTCAAGAAGTCATGTATCGATGTGTGTGCTTATTCACTTTTTTTTTTAATGGCAAGGTGCCCCGAAGGGACTTGGGTTGTATTAATCGACTCAAGAAAATCGTTACACGCCATATCAACTATCTCACCTGACATAATGCCGTCTTCCATCCATATACAATCATGAAAATCGTAAGGTTGGAGTTGCCGCTAAACTATATGTATTTTTGATTTGATGTTTTAATTACCTTTTGTTGATTATTTTTTTCTTTTTGAGGAAAGTTTTTGTTGATTTTATTCTATTTGTACCTCTCACTATAGAAAAAATCGAGTACTGTTTTATTTTTTTCCCAAAATACAACTAAATAAAAAAACCCCTAAATTAAAGTTTTTGCTATAAAATTTTTAATTCCGCATTTTTTCTTGTTACACAATATGGGTAGTGTCATGTTAAAACTTAAAATAGAATACTTATACTCCATACATCGTAGTATTGTACAATCGGGTGTACCTTGCACCGTACCTCCTCTTTGTTTCTTTCTCTTGTAAAAATTAAACAGAAAGAACCCAATATTTAATCATCTACGTAAAGAGGGCCGGGTGTACGATGTTATTTGCCCTTACAACAAACAGAAAGATAGGCATATTATGTATGAGTTCATTCGCTCAAATTCTAATGGAAGTTGATGTTTATTAGAGTTGAATTGGATGGAAGTAGTTGTTACTCAACTTCTGTCCAAGTATGGAAGGGAAAGGGTTACATATACATCGATGTGTATATATGATATATAGATTTCTATTAGAGTGGAGAATTTATATTTGATAGTCATATATAGAAATAGATGAATAAAAAAGTTACTATGTCAATTTTTACCTACAAGAAAACTCTAAATAGGTTCAAGTTGAGTGGGATGAAATTAGTTATAGATCAATTACTTTTCGTCCACTCATGTTCTTGTGTTCCCTTAAAATAATAATAATATTGTTTCTAAAGAAAGCCATGATACAAATATATACAATTCAAGTTCCCAAAAATATAGCTCAAAAACTTAAATAAACAAGAAAAAATAATTTTCATGACAAACAATAAAGTTGAATTAAAAAGCGCATTGATTATTATAATAAAGTTTGGAAATTTCTATTGCTATAAGTTCACATCCAAATAGAGGAAATCAAAATTTGACATAGTAATGTTCTTTTATTCCAACAATTTATTGAAATTTAAATTTGCTAAATCTGATGTCCAATTACTTGGGTGCAATGATCATATACGTTGTTACTTTGGGTGAAGATCAAGCCTTGAGAATTCTTGAACTTGTCAAACTGTCCTAGTATATATGAAAGTGCGCGATTGCATGTGTATGTTGCGGCGACAATCTTCTCACAACAAGGAGCATCCTCCACTGTTGTATTGCTGAATATAGCCTTAAAAACCTCCATTCCACATGGTCTAGTAGTTTTATCCATGCAATCCCCCAAAAACTTGTAATATCCAGGGCGTGGTTGTGGCGGTAACTGTTGTTGAAACCATGGATCAGTAGGATTTGGTTGTTCAAAGCTATCCGATGCGGCACTCATCATAAAAAGACATCCTAAAGTAAGGGTGAAAGTCAATGCTTTCATTTGTTTGGAAACCATTTTTTTTGTTTTCTCGGTTATTTTTTGTGTTAATGAAGACGGTTTGGATGAGATTATAAAGCTAATGAAGCTTGGTATTTATACTCATCTGAGAATGCATGATATAAAATCCTATTTCAAGTTTCAAAGTATGAGGGAAACAATCTCAACGTAAGAATTGTTATGTCAATACTTATGCATTAAAGTTGTGTCATGTTGTGTTAAGTGTTTCTCATAGTATTAACTATGCAGCCGTTTCTGACTAATGTTTCTTACACATTAACTATTTTACAAGTTTCACATAATATAAAAGTAGTTTAAATCCCTACTAGTAATTTTGTTAAAAAACTGACTCATGTAATTGAATAACTATGAAACAGCTTGGCTTTCAATCAACATCTAATAATCAAATTAAGTTATTAACTCAGTCTCATACCCACCACAAATTCAATCTCGACCTATGTGTACAGTGTACTACTTTCCTGTGTGCAATTGTTCGAACATCCACTCAAATTATAACTCATATACACACCAAAAAAATAATCCAAATCTCAGCATACCTCAACATATCGACCAATGTGTCACTCATGTGTACAAATTACAAGTGTGCAACTAGTTCACTTTTGCCATTAACTCCTCTGCTAACTCTCATTTGTTCCTTTGTTAAACAAAAAAACAAAAATTCTGATAAGTCTCAACTCTCATCTGCTTGTAAAACATGAATGAAAAGGCAACACAAGCCACAACGCCCAAGAGGCCACAAGCAACCAACAAGTCTTTAGTAGACCGGGTGTACCGGTACACCTTGTGAATAAGTTTTTAGTAGACCGGGTGTACCGGTTACTTGTGAATTTATAACTAATTATAAAGGGATTGACTAATGGCATTAAACATGTGACTAATGATATATGGTGTACCCGTATGACAGGTCTACCTAAAAATTGGAGGCAAACAACAGTCCTTACTCAAACAGAACTCAAATTAATCCCCAAAAAGTTCACTCATCTTTCACTTTCAGTCTTCACACAACTATAACTCTTAACCAAATTAACCCTGAAGCATCAAATTCTCTTCATTCTTTTCACTTCACCAGTTCACCCCGTCACCCAAAACCTTATTAACCAGATAAACAACCACACTTCCATGGCCATGGCAATGACACTCACACTCACACTCACACTCACAAAGCCAACTCCAACTCCACTCTCTCTCCACCACAACCACCAAAACCCAAAAAGACCCCACCTTTCCTCAACCCACCTTCTCAAAACAACCTTAACCCCTTTTCCTCATCTGGGTCATGCTCATCTCCCTCTTCACCTTACCAAAACATCCTTAAACACCTCCCACAACACTAAAAATCCAATCTTTAACACACCCACATGCACATGTGACACTTTCAATGACACTGCAAATGCTGATCACAATGATGATGGTGATAAAGCACAGCCAGTGAAAACTGTGTTGTGGGTATTGTTCTGGGCATCACTTTCTTTAGCAGTCTTTGCATTCAGCAAGGACTCAAAGGCAGCAGGTGTGGTTGTTTCTGTTGGTGGTGGTGGTGGTGGTGGTGTTGATAGTTCAATTCGAGCTTCGAGTTTCGGGCTTAAGATAGCTGAGAGGTTGAGAGGGTTTGGATGGGCTGATCAAGCTGTTGTTTTTGCTCTTGCTACTCTTCCTGTTATTGAGCTTCGTGGTGCTATTCCTGTTGGTTATTGGTTGCAGCTTAAACCCTTTGCTCTCACTGCCTTTGCCATCTTGGGGTAATCTTTTGACTTTGCTTGTTGTGAATCATGTTCTTGTCTTAGTTGAAGTTTTGATATTTGTCATTTTGTGTTGTATGGTTTAAGTTGATGATTGTAGTTATTGCATTGTCATTTTGGTTCCTATTTGGTTGTTGTGTTTGTTGTAGTTATTGCAGTGTCATTTTGTTGCAATGTAGTTGTTGTGTTGATTATAATTACAACATTGTCATTTTGCTTCAATTAGGTTGTGAAGTTTTCATGCTTATGGTATGATATAGTCTTTTGTGGCAATTTAGTTGGCACATTGGAATGAACCCTTAGATTGAGAAATATAGCGTGGACCGTGAAGTGATTGAATGGCCAATTGATTTGTGAAAGACATCACGAATTATGTAATCTGTAGTATAGTATTACTATTGGTGATAGACTGATAGGGATGGTGTTGGTGAAACTATGAGGGGATGATTGGAAGTTCAGCTCTTATCTTCGACTTTATTTGGAAAGTGTAAACAATCGGGGGTGAAGCTAAATTGGGGGAAGGATATGTAAATTGGACAGAGGAAGTTATTTCATTTGTTTAGGGTGTTGGTTTTTTTTTGCTTTTGTTGGTTATCCTATGGCTCCAACTAAATTTGCAGAATGTTTTGTGGGGTCATAAAATGAAAAAAAAATGAGGAAATGCCTAAACTTTAACGTGTTGGACTGAGGGCACGAGGGATTGATTGTTCAGTTAAACAGTGAGGTATTCTGGACTTGGAGCTATGGAGTGACCTTTTGGTTGGAGTATCCTGAAAAGTTTGGATGAATTATAAGATTAGTGAGTCCAAAGAGGATTTAATGTCTTTGGTACCCCGTTCTTTCATGGCTACTTTTTTTCCCTTACCTTGGTGAGGTAGATTGGTCTGTGTATGGTGATATTCTTCTTGCCCCAATGTCATCAATTTTATTATGAGTTAGATGCCTTATTTAGGGAAGAAAATTGTGAACCGGTGTGGTTCAGGGAAGCATCTCAACTACAGTAAAGATGGTGAATATGAGGGTAAGGGATGTATATGGTAAGAATCTCTCACTCGAGAGTAGTCTTATGTTCATGAGAATTGGTTACTCTTTGCATTCCTATACTTGCTCTTCAAAGTCTGCAACTTCTGTTGGTCAGAAGCTAGAAAAGTAAGGCTGGTGAATACATAAAAAGAAAAAGAAAATTTCCTCTAGTGGAATGATCATTGTCTACAAGGAAGAGTTTTTCGTGTGGTAGGGTTGCATGAATAATGAAATAAACCAGAAAGGGTGCAGATATTAGTCTCTGTCAAGTATGAAGTCAATGTGGTAGCCCTGGTAGGTTCAACATGTTGAGCAAAATGAGTTCTGGAGAGTGGTGGTATGATTTGATGACTATCTCTCATCTTATTTTCACATTTCTTTGGGACCTTTTGTAGTGTGCATTCTGCAATTATGTGAGGAAAGCTTTTTCTAATTGATATTTGGTCCTGCTTTTTGTGACATGAATTGATGATTGAAGCTTGTGACTTGACACTTGTTGAGCATTATTCTGTAAATTCTTGAGCTATTGCCTATATGTGAGTTTCTAACTTGAAAGGATCATGGATTCCGAAAAATAAGCAGTATATTTCAGTATCTTCTGCCTTTCATGTTGGTCGGTCATTTAATGAATGGGGGATGTTCAGACTTCAGACCGACTAAACAATGAAAGCGATTGCAGCCTTCCCATATGATGCTGGGACTAGGAAGTTGGGCATTCTCTTCAGCAATTTTCTTGATTATGTTGAATGAAGGATGAGTTTAGGGTTACTGCCTGTAAGTGCAGGATTGGTCTGGTTATATCTGAGAGGAGATCACTTGTAGGTGATGTTATTTTAGCTATATTATTCCCGACCCTTTTAAATCCTGTGTGCGTGTTTTTTTTGGGGGGATGTGTTTTGAAATTGTGGATGATGGATCACGTTTGAGTAAATTCAGTAATGTCTTGGCCAGTAAAGTTTTCAGTAAATTTAATTTGGAATTGTCATTGCAGAAACATGGTTCCGGTACCATTCATCATCCTCTACCTGAAGAAGCTGGCAACTTTTCTTGCTGCTAAGAACCGTACAGCATCAAGAGTTCTGGACATGCTTTTTGAGAGAGCCAAAGAGAAGGCAGGCCCTGTTGAAGAGTTCCAGTGGCTTGGTTTAATGTTATTTGTGGCTGTCCCCTTCCCTGGAACTGGCGCATGGACTGGTGCGATTATTGCTTCTGTGTTGGATATGCCCTTCTGGCCTGCTGTATCTGCAAATTTCTTTGGTGTTGTGCTGGCTGGACTACTAGTGAATCTGCTAGTGAATCTTGGCCTCAAGCATGCTATTATAACTGGAGTCCTCCTGTTTCTTATTTCAACATTTATGTGGAGTGCGCTACGAAGTCTTAGAAAGTCCTTGAGTTCGACAAACTAATTGTTTACATACAATTTGGTTCTTTCTTCTGCTCTCACAATCTTTCTCAACCTCCCTACCTGCCTTGGAAGATAAAGAAATCACAGAAAGAGGGGAGGAAAAAAAAGGAGCACAAATGAAAATACACGTCTTATGTATTTGGTGGATGAAAGTGATGAAGTAAATTGTGTCCTTCTGTTGGTTGTTTCTTGACCATGGTAATCGTTCAGGACACAATCGTCCTTTGATTCCTTGTACATTACCATATTAGCAAAAGAGGGAGGATCTCCAAGGATGTTAATGTGGACTGTGGAGCATGATTAAGATGTCTAATCAAGCTCCCAAGGCAAAAGTTATGCTAAGATGTCTCATGTTTTAGAATTGGGAATACATCAAATGTCTTTTTCAGTGCTACCGTCCTCTACCCTATCCAGGAATCAGGATGTTATATGTACCTGGCAAACTATGTTAATAAAGAGAATTCTGGAGCAGCTATGGCTTCTTCTTGGTTGCTCTTGCTGTATTCTTGCATTTCCGGTTTCCATTCGTGAATCCTAGCTTGGAAGTAAGTATGTAGGCTAGAGATTCGAGCCATAGCTTTAGCATTTGTTCGTAGCAATAGCACAAGCACGTTCAACTTAGAGATATTTGTTTTACCAATTTACTAGTATATACATTGCCTGTATTTCAAGTTATGGTATGTTTTCCTGTTTGTGCTTGTAACATATGCTACTTTTGTATGAATTGTACCTGGTTTACGGCTTTATGAACCACTGAAGAAGCTCTGAGGCTAATTGAGCAGATTAGCAGAAGGAACTGCAGTTAATGTCTTTTTTGATCAAGCAGTATGTGGTTGAAAGAAGAGGGTTAATGCCTCATGCAGTTACCTTACTTGGGTTTCTTAGACAGGTAAAAAATGAGGGTGATGAAAATGGTGCATGTGATGATAATGAGAGAGACTGTAATGAGGATGAGGGCGAGTTTGCAGGGACTGTTGAAGTTACTTTTAATAAGTTGGGTGCTAATAATTCACTTCCCACGCCAACCCCTCCTAAGGATCGTCCTTATATTTGTAACATGAGTGTTAAGAAGCATCTTAGAAGGTAAAAGTTTGATTTTTTAGTGTTTGCTTATTGTTATTTTTGTTCATTGTTTATGTAAATTTGTATGTGTTTTTGATGTTGGTATTATGTAGCAGTAGCAGTGCCTGTAGAATGGCTAGCTTTTGAAAGTTATTTGAGTGACTGAGAATTTTTGCATTTAAAGTGAAGTTCTTTATTTATTGCTTTTGTTGTTTGTTTATGTAATTTCATGTGTAGTTTGGGTGTTTGCATAATTGTATGATGTAGTAATGGCTTTAGGATTTTGTTTCTAAGTTCGATGATCATAGGAATATCATTTTAAGAAAACCACAACAATAGAGAAAACAAGTAGTATTAAAATGCAATTTTATAATTTGTTTTATTTCAACGTACTTAACATAAGGAAATTGTCAAGTAGAAAATTTAGAAACTAGAGTTTATGACCAACTACTTTAGTACAATGATCATAGATATTGTTACTTTGAGTAAAGATCAAGCCATTGAATTGCTTGTACTTGTCGAACTGTCCGAGAATGTAGGAGAGTGCGCGATTGCAAGTGTATGTTGCATCGACGATTTTCTCGCAACAAGCGGGATCTTCCACTAGTTTATTGCCGAATATACCGTTGAAAACCTGCATCCCACAAGGTCTGGTAGTTTTGTCCATGCAGTCTCCTAAGAATTTGTAGTATCCTGGTTGTGGTTGTGGGGGTAAGTTTTGACGGAACCATGGGTCAGTTGGAGCTGGTTGTTCAAAACTAGATGATGCAATACTCACCATGAAAAGACATCCTAGAGAAATGAGGAAAGATAAAGCTTTGATTTGACTGGTATCCATATTTCTTTTTTGTGAATGTTGTGTAGAGTATATTGAATGAAGGCTAGTTTGAGATGCTATACAAAATGAAGATTGACACTATTTATAGAAACATAGAGTGTGTGTGAATTAGATACGTTTAATTGTTGGTTCTTAATTAAACTGGAGCAATAACTATGATTGGTGCACTTGTTTTAAACTGATGTAATTAGTTCATTTCTTTAATGTGATAGAAGTTATGTTTATTGAACTATGAGCATTAATAACTCTATGAGTTATGATTTTAAACTCAAAGGCTTTAATATTTCATGATATCTTCAATTATAGTGGTAGTTTATTTTTTACAACAATTCCAAGATCAAGTTGTGAATCTGAATTACATGTAATAATATTGCTAAAGGAATACAAAGCTAAATAAATTTTACTTGAGTTTGTGAGATATGCTCAATCGAAGTGTAAAAGAAAAATATTTTAAGTGATTTGATCTTTAACAATTCAAATTGGATTTCTTTAAAATTAAAATGTTCAAATTGGTGATTGCAAAGTGTAAAGGTGGGGATGAATTTGTTAAGAAAAGCATGGGTTTACTTTTTTTACCAATTCAAGTGGTTGCTTGGTTGGACTTAATCAAATCAAGTTTTAATGTAATCTTTTATATCTAATAAAAACTGAGGAGAGCAAGGAAGAGGTGTGAGTGAGGATAATAAGCATGGTGGGAACTGGGAAGGATGGGAAAGGGGAAGGGTCTTTTTTTTGGCCTCAGGTTTACTCTTCATTTCGTCATTGCGTTGTAGAATCTATGCATGTTCTCTTTTTGCGTAATGTGATGAGAGTGAGTTTAGCGAGGGTGTGCTGGTACTGTTGACGTTACTTATAATAAGTTGGGTGCTAAGAGTCTACTTCCCTCACCTACCCCTCCTAAGAAATGTCCTTATATTTGTAAGATGAGTGTTAAGCAGCATCTTAGAAGGTAAAGTTCTATGCTTTAGTTATTGGTTCTTGCTGATTGTATGTGTAAGTTCATATGCATTTTGGATGTTGGTAATATCTAGCAGTGCCTTTAGAATGGTTAACTTTTGAAAGTTATCTGAGCTAGTGAGAATTTATGCATTTAGATTTTAGTAATATTGATTCTTAAGGAGCCTTTTAGAAGGTAAAAGTTCACTTCTTTATTCATTTCTTGTTGCTGTTTATTTATGTAATTTCATATGCAGTTTGAGTGTTTGTATAATTGTATCATGTAGTATTGGCTTTAGAATTGTGGTTGTAAGATTGATGAATATGTGAATATGAAATTATGTTGAAAGTAAGTTGAGGGAGTGAGAATTATGCATTTGGTAACATTGACTGTTTAGAAGCATCTTAGCAGGCAAGTTAGTTCCTTTCCAAGATGTTTTTTGGTGTTGTTTGATTGTTGGGTTTATGTGTTTTGCACTTTTGCCTCATATGCAGTTGTTTTGATGGTCATTTATGCGATTGGAAGCACGGTTACAGCTGACTAGCGAATTTGATATAGTTAGTGGACAGTAATAGTAGTATAACTTGAATGTTGGATCGAGCTGCTTTTGAGGTTGTTTTGACCCACTGATGTATAACCATGAGGGTGAATCACAACAGTGTTTGGCTATCACAAAGTGCAAGTCTCTTTAGTGTAGAAGTGAGAAGTTATGTCAAATTTGTTAGAGCTATATAGATATAGTAATAGTATACTGGCTATCGCTTGGTCTTTGTCTAGTTTTGTAGTGAAGATGGCTCTTTACCACCATTTTGGGAATTCCAGAGTTTGATATTAATTTCGTCTTCTCAAGGTTTTCCGTTCAATAGGTGAGTGTATATGAGGGAGAATTGATTGCTTTGATGTTAAGGAGTAAAATTTGGAGTTCCCTTTGGATCTTTGTGTAGACTTCTGATTGAAGGAATTGCTGTTTCATGAAAGTGATGGAGTAAATTGTATCCTTCTGTTGGTTGATTCTTGACCATGGTAATCGTTCAGGACAACATTCGTCCTTTGATTCCTTGTACATTACCATATTAGCAAAAGAGGGAGAATCTCCGAGGATGTTAATGTGGACTATGGAGAGCATGATTAAGATGTTTAATCAAGCTCCAGAGGCAAAAGTTATGCTAGTATAAGATGTCTTATGTTTAGAATTGTGATTACATCAAATGTCTTTTTCAGTGCTACTGTCCTCTACCCTATCCAGGAATCAGGATGTTGTTATATGTACCTGGCAAACTATGTTAATAAAGAGAATTCCGGAGAAGCTCTTGCCTTGGTTTCAGCCACTTTTATGATCCTTGCATTTGGGGTTTCCATTTGTGAATCCTAACTTAGAAGCAAGTATGTAGGCTAGAGATTCGAACCGTAGCTTTAGTATTAGTTGGTAGCAATAACACCAGCACTTTCAGGTTAGAGATATTTATTTTACCAATTTGCATGTATGTATATATAAATTGTTAATAGTGTAATTATCAAACTATAGTATGTTTTCCTGTTTCTGCTGGTAACATATGCTACCTTTGTACGAATTGTATCTGGTTTATGGCTTTATGAACCACCGAAGAAGTGCCCCTTAATGAGGCTAATTGAGCAGAGGCAACTGAAGCTACAGAGGAATTGTAGGATGAGTTGAGACTTGAGAGTAACATATTCTACGGCGTGCAGTCGTCAAGCGACATGCACCTGTGTATTCTGATATTTTGGGGCTCCTTTTGAAAACCGACGACATAACAAAAAACAGCGCCTGATAAAGCCATGGCCATGGCCTGGTGGATGGTGGTAGCCTCTCAGTTACTCAGTTCTGAAGCTGCATTCCTTGAACAGCTAGTAAGGCTTTTAGCATACGAAAATTTGGTGTAAAACAGTTCCAACTTATGGGATCTAATGTTCTGCCATTTATGGTATGCAAGTCTGCAAGCTCAAAGTGCACTTGGATAGTTTTTGCATATTTGCGAGTTGCGGCTTGTTTTGCTGCTGAGATTCGTATGCATGACAAGTTGACAACGAAATCTAAACAAAAACAACTACTTCTTTGATGATGATGCACCAAAACCCAAGTAGTATCCAAAGTCCGATAAATGAGTTAACTTTTCCCCCTTCATTTTAGCTTTGGTTCTTCGTCACTACGACATCCTTTCTCGTCCATACAATCTTAAAGTTCTTTGAGGAACAAAAAACATCTTTCTCTTACTTCTATATAATCTTAAAGCCGTTTTTTCATTGACATACATCATAACTGTGGGGGCTTCCTTCTTTACTGAACAACCCTCCTGTCATTATAAGCCAATATCCCTCTACTTCACTTGTGAACTAGGAAGAAATAATTAAGGACCCATACCATTGGCCTATAGTTTTATTTTAGATATTGATTATTATAGGATAAAACATGCCCACACAAGCACATCAGTGGCTTAGAGAATCTAGCTACCTCTTGTTAATGGCTTAATTACTATATCTTTAACCTTGGTTTAGTTGTTTGCTTTGAACATTCCATATAAACAACACGGTGAACACATTTTTTCGTAGAATTATACATTCATCATGTAATATGAACCACTTCATCTTGCCAAATCACAAATCACACTTGCATGAAGCCGTATACTATACTATAAAATGCATACAACGAGCATAGCACTCTCATCCCTTAAGCCACCCAAATTGTATCACAACATACTTAAAAGAAGGTAACATTATATTACCGATTATTAGTACTTGCCAAACCAGACTGAATACTGTGAGAAGAAAAAGCCCTGGCTTCCGGAAGGACTCGTAATGGCCCGGCCCCGCTCGTTCTGGACTCACACGGACACCAGATACGGCACGCACGTGGCTACTGGGACCGTAGACAAAGACTACACACGTGTGACGTGACATCATAAAACTACCCTACAGTACAAGTACACAGATTTAACCTTTAAAGTTGGACCTACATTTTTTCTACCAAAAAAGAAAGAAAGTCTAATGCAGATTAAAGATGAGAAACTTATCCGCAGCTCTCCTGGAACTGAAGTGGAAGAGCATGGTCGACGGCGACGTATCGGGCTGTTTTTCTTTATGTTCTGATCATCATTCTTTTGCCACGTTGAAACAATGGCCCATAAGTTACATGGTGTCACCACTCACCAATTTGTGAATTTTTCGCCAATGTCGTAAGCTGTTACGCGATTACCTTGATCCTTTTTTTTTTGGTGCAATTACCTTGATCCTTTTTTAAAATGGTATCAAGAAGTTCAATTTCTGTCTGGTTCAAAGACTAATGTGATTAACATTCGCAGGAGAAGGAGGAAATAAAAAAATCGATTACTAATAGACCAACTCTATGTTGGTTGTTTTTTTTTTTACATGTAGGATTAAGGACCTCCTCTCGATGGTACCATTTATCTTATCGAAAAGTAAAAGTAAATTAAAATCCGCACGGTCTTGCGGTAGGAAATAACAAGATCCAATTATGTAGTGTCCTTGCTTTATAATTCTGTCCGCCACCAGATTTGCTTGTACTCAAGAAAATTTTCGGTCGCGACACAATTTAGTTGCTTCGTCTCGTGATGTAATTTTCATCGCTGCTTATGTGGATAGTTCTATGAATTGTAACAATGGATACCATATCAACCGGCATTCTTAATTTGTCTCGCCATTCGATCGCAAAGAATCAAAATTCCCAGAAGTTTTTTTAGTTTATTGCTACAAATTCCAATTGGCCAATGGCCAAATTATGCCAAGGTTCCGTTGTTCAGCTTATGTGGCAAAGAAAGCAGACAAAAGGAGTTTTCCCAGATACGTGGATGGTCTGATGAGTAGTTTCCTACTGCTCAAAGATATAACACGTGACTACGTGAGGCTTCAATTTCTTTTATAATGGGATTGTGGATTATGGGACAACTAATAAGACTCTGTAGTTAGACTAATGGTTTGGAATTGGGGCCTGAAGTAGCTTTTTTGATGAAAAAGCAAAGTAAAGGGCGATATCCCACAGGTAGGAATCCTAAGTGGAGAATGATGAAGCAGGATCTTCTCCAGGCAGTGCCTTTCCGGTGCACTGCACTGTAAAAAGATTGAGGACCTTCAAACTTCGTAAAAGAATAGTCTTCTCTCTCTCACATAATGGGTACTTGAGAGAATTTGCTCTCGAGAATGATAGTAATAGTATCATACTTTAAAAACGTCTCCATCTTGTCCATATAAGAAAAAAAAGAAGAAGCCATGCATGTCCAATTTTAAAGTTTTAACCAATGTTTTGAAAAACGAACCAGTCTCTCAGTTAGTTCATTGGTTGAACCAATTTCTATTAAAAACCGGTCAAAATCGGTATTTTAAAATATTTTAAAATAATTTTTTTGTTGAGAATCGATAAAACCGGCCGATTTTGAATGGTCTGACCAATTCAGACCGCTTCTTAACCAGTCCGGTTTGACATGATTTGAAAACCAACAAGACCATCGATTCGGTTTTAAAAACATGGATTTTAACTATAACTTGTTAGAAACTACTAAACTAGCAAACTACCACCGAAGTATCAAACCATCTCCCCTAAAAAAAACGTCTATTCTATTTAATTAATTAAAAAATTTATGAGGCGATTGTAGTATGAGCCTATTCTTTTTCACTCTGCCTGCATTGGGGCTAATTACAAAAACTTGTGTGAGACCGTCTCACACTAAGGTTAGTGTGAGACGAGTTTTTTTTTTTTGAAAATTTTTTTTTTAATTTTTTTTTTACTATGGGGTCATTTTTCAGTTGTATGGGGGTCATTTTACAGTTTTAAACTGGGGAGGTCATTTTTCAGTTTTAACATGGGGTCATTTTTCAGTTGTATGGGGGTCATTTTTCAGTTGTGTAGGGGTCATTTTTTCAGTTTTTAACTTCAGTTGTATTGGAGTCATTTTTCACTTGTAAATGGGTCATTTTTCACTTGTACATGGGTCATTTTTCACTTGTACATGGGTCATTTTTCAGACAATATATGTCTGCCATTTTTCAGTTTTACAGGGGTCATTTTTCAGTTGTACGGGGGTCATTTTTCATTTGTAAAGGGGTCATTTTTCAGTTGTACATGGGTCATTTTTCAGACAATATATGTCTGCCATTTTTCAGTGTTTTTGTGTTCATTTTTCACTTGTAAAGGCGTCATTTTTCAGTTGTACATGGGTCATTTTTCAGACAAAATATGTCTGCCATTTTTCAGTGTTTTTGTGTTCATTTTTCACCTGTAAAGGGGTCATTTTTCAGTTGTACATGGGTCATTTTTCAGACAATATATGTCTACCATTTTTCAGTTTTACATGGGTCATTTTTGAGTTGTACATGGGTCATTTTTCATTTATGAAGGGGTCATTTTTCAGTTTTACATGGGTCATTTTTCAGACAATATATGTCTGGTATTTTTCATTTTTACTAGGGTCATTTTTCAGTTGTAGAGGGGTTATTTTTCAGTTGTATGGGGTCTTTTTTCAATTGTATACACAAATGTTTTTGAACAGAAATATAAGATGACACCAGATGTTTGCAGGCATGCATTATGGCATATCAATCAAAAATGCAGGCATGCATTATGGCCCGCTTATTTTATTGTTTTCATATTTGTCACCACAGATTTTTCTCTCCGTCGTGAAGGATAATATGGCTTGTCATCACATTTATTAGAAACTGTCGTCACGGATATGGTAGGGCGGTGAATCTCCTATCCGTCATGACAAATATTAAAGTCTGTCATCACCGAAATTAAAAATTGTCGTCACAGATGCATGCCATCATTTTGTTTGATATGCCTGGAAAAAAAAAAGGTTAGCACGAATTCACTTTAACCCTTTCATTCTTCATGATAGCATTCATGATAGCCGAGCGATTTAAACGGCTGTAATAACAGCAGTGGTCGCATGAACGTACCTCCTACAAATTTACGAGCCTCCATAAAAGCTGACTAATCATTTAGTCTGATCATGATCATTAAAGTGCACAATAGTAATGAGATGCAATCTATAGCAGCGCAGTATATCGATCGATCTCACTTGACTGAATGACTGACCCAATGCAGCTTAACCAAAAGAGAAAATCAAGTACTTTTGACAAGACGACGTGCATCCACTAAATCAAGCTAAAATTTGACCAAGGAAACTACGAAAGTACAAATAGCTTCTCTGAAGAGCGAAGAAAACACTTTTGACTGAAATAAGAAAAATTAACTTTCACTAGCTTTAAATTTTCAATGTTGTCGTACTCTTGGATAGGATTGGTCAGTAGCTCCAAAAATTCATGCACCGCTCTACTCTAATCTGCACATGAATCTTTCAGTTTGATCAGCTAACTTTCAGATTCAGGTAGTGAGTACATACGTGGGCATGCATTGGCCATTTGGGTTCATGGTACAAGTAAATCACTATTTGTTTTGGAAACTAACACTGTTGTTTGGCCGGTCTATCTTTGTGACTTTTGTCTGACCAAATGAGAAACAAGTAACATCTCACCTTTCTTATGTAATGAAACTTTGATGTCCCTTCAATACCCGCATGATCAGGATTGAGAGTTCATGCACTCGATCGTCAGCTTACGCGGGATCTAGGGGCTAATGGTGGGCAAGTACATTCAGTGACGGATATCAATGGAGTACAGTATGTGGAATAAACGGGGCATATGTATGCTTTGATCTAAAGTCTCTTGTCTAGCCAAATTTGACTCTAGGGCCAGGATGTCAACATTAACCATTGTATATGGATTGTATGTTTTTTCGGTTCCTTTCTTGAGGTGTGTATGTTGGTGGGGGTTGGGGGGTTTTGCACTAGACCCGGCAAAAGATAACCCGACCCATCAACCCGACACGAACCTAACCCGAAAATAGCGGGTTAGGTTTGAAAATCCCAACCCGTTTAATAAACGGGTTGACCTGATCAACCAGTTTATTAAACGGGTTAGGTTAGGGTTGAGAACCTCAACCCGAATTTGACCCGCTCTAACCCACATAACTAAATGGGTTGGAATGAGGTTATTTTGACCCGATTATAACCCACTTAACCCAATGAAAACACAGCTCAAAAAATATCATATTATATTCGTTTAAGGAAAAACGAAAAAGATAGACCAAATATTAATCGAACATTACCCATAAACATTTTTCCTAAATTTGAGTCATTTTTTCATCTTCTTGTTAATAACTTAGCACCATTACACTACGGCCTTCCATAATTTTTAGTT
>ONZK01002508.1:66122-80950 GCA_900322385.1 Pharnaceum exiguum | reverse complement strand
AGGTGAGGTGATATAATTTATAAGGGACTTTGTCCAGCATTAATTGAATAAGAAAGCTTTAAAATGACCTATTGTCAATTGGTTTTAAGTTGGAACCTCCCTTGTATTGTCAGTACAAATAGTAGTACTGAGTACCAATGCAAAGACGAAATAATCTCGATTACTAGCACCAATTTCCATAACCTATTTATCTTCCCCTATTTTTTTTCTTCCATTTTTGGAGTATTTAGCTCACTTTAATTCATCACACTGTAAGAAACTAGTACTTAAATTTATGTTTATTGGTAAATCACCAGGAAGTTATATCTCAGACCAAAAAAGTCTGGAATATTTTATGTTTCAATAATCTTTCAACTTATTCTCACCTAGTACAATCTTTTTATGGGCACCTTGTACATTCTTGGTAAAAGGGTCTTATGTAACTCCTACAAAGTATTTCCAAAAGAAATACTTTATCTAATAATATAATTGCAGTAAGTAAGGCTGTGTTTGTTCAACTTAAATACTGCAATTTAGTAAAATTAAGTATTTTTTCAATTAAGTTCAGTTTTTTTTTTCAAATTAGTTTAATTTTTACAAGCTTGGTCATTTTAGTTAATTAAATGATTAGTTACAATTTCAATATTAATTATTCATGTTCAATTCCTTTCGGTTAAGTTTAGTTTTTAGCTAAGATTAATGTTTTTTCCAATTAGTTCAGTTCAGTTGAGCTCTTCATCAGATGAATAAAACATAACCTAATTAGAAAAAGTGAGTTTCACTTCTTCTTTTTTAAAGTGGTAAGGAGTGCCACATTATGTGGTTGGTAAGTCTCGAACCGGAGCACCCCGAAAATTCGAGGGTCGACTAGGTGCTCCACCTCTAGTGAGTTTCACTTATAGACAAAGATATAGATATAACTATCTCTACTTGCAACTTGGCGATGTAAGAATTGTAACATCCATTGATACAACTCATAATCACACCATCAAACTGTCTAAAAAAAACTTGGCCTCAGTAATTCCCTACAAATAATTGTGTGTCTTTTGAAATTTAGTTCCTTGTTCTTTAAAGATCGACCAGAGTATTTTATATTTTTTTGTATAGTTTCTTTAGTTAGGGAAGTTTCATAAATTTATCGTATTGTCAAGGAACGTACTAGGGTTACTGTGGCGATGTTCATTTCAACTTATAACAATTCAATTTTTAGTCCATTATAGTTACTACATATTGAGTTCAATTCAGTTCATCTAATTTGTGGTTATTAAAAGTTCAATTTAGTATTTAAAAGATGAAAAGACCTATGGGCATGTTCTATTATTTTATAGGATTAAAGTTCAGTTCAATTCAATCCAGTTTGTATTAGTCTCGTAATTTGTAAATCTAAGAAGTTTTTATTCCGTATCTATTCGTACTTTTTAGTATATCTTTAAAATGGTCTCATCATATAGTTTCGTAAACATAAGATATTGATGCAGTTTTGATAAATATTTAGCTCAAATGCTCAATTCAGTAAATTAAATTGAGTTCAAAAGAATAGGCATCTGTTCTACACTATTGAAGAGTATTGAGTAAAAGAACAACTTGTTTGCTTTGTTTTTATCTCGTTGAGGAATCAATCGTATTCAGTGATGCTTGTTGCTTTCAACCAAATTTCTGAGCGCAAGTCATTTTCACTACAGGAATAGCTAGCTAGGCTGTCTCACTCTCTCCCACCCCAAGTACACGAAAACGGACAAAGTGCACGAGACAACAGTTACCAGATATCCCATCCTCTCGGGTTGGGATAATGTGGACAACTACATCCTCTAAGGTCCTAATCCAAATTTAGCAAAGCTGATCATTACGCGTCTTAGCTAGGAACATATTAAAATTTCTTGAGCTAGTGGACCGGTGGATATCAGATTTCGATTTCGGTAATCCCACCATATTGTACCGTCACTTATGATTACGGCTTTGTTTTGTTCGTTTGTTAACAACTTAACTGGATTGCACTTAATTGAAAAAAACATAACTTAATTGAAAAGAATCGAACTTAACTAAACTGGATTGAATTGTAACAAAAATATAACTCCTTAATTAACTTAAAATGAACTGTGTTAAACTGGGAAAAAACTGGACGCGTACCTTTTATTTCTAGCCCAAAACTAGCTAGGGAAAAAAATTGTTATGTATTCCTTTGTGGCTTATTCATTCTTCTACTCCCTTTTCTATTAGCTAGTTAACAATAATGCTTTCGTCTCATCCATTGTTTGTATTTTCTTTTTATTTTCCCCTGTTGAGTTTTAATGTTATAGACTTACAGGTATTGGTTTTTCAGTTCATATTTCTGTTACGTTGATGGTTTGTAATCGCTTCTGTACTTATTTTTGTATGTTTGTCAATTCATACAATCAATCGTTCATGCTTGATTTCTCCAAAAGAAACTACTCCATGCTACTTGTATCAAGGTTTATAATCTGATTTCCTCCATGTGCTATCAATTGACCCTTGGTTATCAATAAACTTAAGAAAAGAATGGCATCATATATGGGCTCTTTATACACTTGCTCGTCTCTTCAATAGTCACATGGTGGCTTTCTTTGATTCTTAATCGGCCTACTCGATCAAAATTAAGGTACATGAAATTTGATTCTTTTTCTCTTTTTTTAATCACAAGTCTCTTACCCACATTTACTCTTTTGTTAAGTTCTTTGTCATGATAAACTATTGAATTGTTAAAGTGGCCACGGGCTTTATGAGTATATATCGATGGTAATCGAACCTCTTGTTTAAAAGACAATCGACCTTTAATCTTAAACGATAGATGTGTGCTTTCCCCTATTTCATGAACACTCTTTTCTCGAAATATCCTCTTCCTTTAAAACTTTTGAAATGGCAACGAATCAACGATGGTATGTGGCTTGTGGAGAGAGCTTAAGCAAGCATTGTTCTTGTACTCATGCTACCAGATTGGAACCAAGGTACTGAATCTCAAAACTGGGAAATGTCGCATAGCAATTTGTGGCAAAGCATAATCAGACAGAAACATAGACATCAATAGACTTTTCCTTGTCATCTCTTTACTCCCCATGTGGGGGAAAGCAACGTAAGGAGCCAATAGTACACTGCACTTTCTTAGTACCAAATCATTTCCTCCTTAGACAAATGAACAAAACAAATCTTACCAAACTCATGATGAAGTTTTGGTTATTGTTATTTCTACACTGACTTGCTATATCAAATACAATTGGTGCATTGCCTTGATGCCTTCCGACAGTATTTCCCAATCCCCCAAGGAAATAGAAACGATTGTTGTTGGGACTCTTGCGTTAGTTGCACCTGCATTGTATCATGAAGTACTCATACTTTCAGTAAAATCAACGGTATAATTTCAATTACTCGGACTTAGTAGCTAGCAAAAGTTCATACATGACGATTTTCCAAGTTCCATGCAAATTGTTAAGTTCCAAATTAAAATTGTATAGAGGAAACAATTTGTAATAGAGAGACATGAAAATGCTTGCTGGACAGCAACAAAATGATCTTCTACTACTATTTTATTAATCAACATGGGCATAATTACACCACAATGATCGATCAGATAAGCCCTAAATGGAGAGACTGGCTTTTCTTCTAGGTTGGAAGGGGGGTTTGAGAAGAACTTTCCAAAATGTGGCTAAATAAGAAGAAGAGATCTAACACTAGTCAAGCCACGACCAAGCGGGGTGACCATCAATTAGAGGCACATCACAAGAAGTGCCATTAGGGTCATAACACTCGTCACCCTTAAGCAAGTTGGTAAATGTGAAAGGTGTCGCAGGTGGTGGTGGGAACAAGAGGCTTGTGCTGATTATCAATTGGTCGTCCTCGCTGACTTCATTATTCTGCGAAAAGTTCGCTGGTTGATCCACCAGATCCTCCATCAACGAAGAGGTATTTGCCTCAGTGCAAAGTGGGCTTTCAGAATCAACAATGTCACTTTCTGCTGAACTTGCATCTTCTACTTGCTTGGTGGTGCTTGGTGCCACAATTTTCTCGATTTTGTGCATCTCTTTGGCATCGATTTTAGGAACTTCATCATGGACCAGATTCGAGTAAAGGGGATCATGTTGAATATCCTGCTGCAAATTAGCCTCCTTCATATCCCTTTGCTTCAATTGAGACGTCAATAGATTAAGCTGTAGCAAAAGACATAAGAATTGTAACGTATTTAACTGAGGCCAAACAATACGATTTCAACAAATTCAATGTGCTACTTAAATGCTAAGAAGATCATTGATTTTAGACAACTACAATTGGAAATTGATCAAAATTTCTTAATTACATTTCCGAATGACCAATATTGCAATGCAAACAGACATTCCGGCACGCCAACAAAACATAAATCAACCCTTTTTCGAGCTAAGATCCTCTAAATTTTACTTCATATAAATTGCATTTGATTCACGACATTAATTTCTTGTACATTGTTTTGTGATCAACTAATGAGAGATTATGATGCAAATTGGCATGAATGATACAAAATTTAGCGCGAAAGTGACAATTAACCCCCTTACAAACTTATGTTACCTAAAACCTGTTTCGTGAATGTTCTACCACTCGCATAGCAACATTCACATCAACTAGAATCTAGGTACGGTTCCCTGGCACACGCACATGAAACTAAGCCTACCCTCAAAAATATGGATCACCTTATGATCACAAATTCTATGACAAGTATGGTTTGCCCAAAAAATCAAAGTTAGGTTGTTGGGTGTATATAGGACCACTATCAAAATTCAAAGTAGTCTTCCTTGAAAGTGACATATAGCCATACTCAAAATCAAAATTAAAAGGAAAGTACAACACATTTACCTCCTTTTGCAACCCTTCTTTCTCCTTGACAAGAAAGTCATAGTCAGCCTTGAGTTCGTCATAGCTAGTCCTCAACTTAACATAGTCTTTCTCAATCTGCTTGGTTTTATACCTAGCTCGCCTGTTTTGGAACCAAACCGCTACTTGCCTTGGCTGTAAACCAAGATCCCTGGCTAACTGCATTTTCCTATCAGGCTCCAATTTGTTTTCCATCTCAAAACTCTTCTCCAAGAATTCAACTTGTTCATTTGATAGACGCCTCTTTTTCTCAGCAGGGCTAAGGCCACTGATATCAATTTCATCTAGGCCATCTTCGTCTTCGTCGCCACGCCTGATCGGTCCCAGGCTCGAGCTGATCAGTCTCTTCCCGGATAGAGGTTGTGGTTGGTGTTGATCAAAATTCATCATGGTTTCTAGCAGGAGAAATCAAAATCAAAATGACATAAGCAACACTAGTCATTAGTTCATTACTTACACTCAACTAAGTACATATACATGACTTGTTTGATGTGTTGTGCTTTATAGAAAGGGACTAAAGTAATCATTATTTGGCAAATTTGGACTTTAAAACAGTTTAAGACTTGAAAGAGTTAAAGTCTTTAAACCAATTATGTCAAATTTTGCTTTTGCTATGCTTCACACAAGGAGACCTTATAGTAGTCATACTACAAATAAATTTAAATATCAAAAAAGGGTCTCTAAAGTAAAGTTCATGCAAATCTTGATATAAAATTGCAACTAGAGTTAGTGACTTAGTGTTACTACTTTTGTTGGCAATTTTCATGATTGAACCTCACTCTAAAGTAGAGCAAATCTTCATATAAAAAAAATACTGATAAAGAAACTTATGTTGGCAATCTCATTTGCTTGATTAATTAATACATACTAGTATCATATAATTTGATAAACATATAGACTTAAACTACCATTCAAGCTTTCTTAACAAAACGAAATATTACAAGTTTTACACCAAGACATATCTGAAAAAGCTACTCAAAAAAACTAGTTGCTTAGTGAAATGTTGATAGTTCATCCAGGACAAAACAGAGTATAAAACAACTAAAGAAATGGAAGAACAAACAAAGATGAGGGAGAGAGAGAGGAGTATATGTGTTTACCATGAAAAGAAGGGGAGGGAAAAGGAGGCCAGAGAGATGTTTGCGAGCTATCAAGCAAAGCCAATATATCTGAGGAACCATCAAGTGTGGTGGTACTATTACTATCCATGAGGAGGACAAACTGCTTTTATTTATCAAAATGTTTTTAATTTGTCAAAGGGTTTGGATTTTCTGTAGCAAAGTTCAGAACTTTGAGACAACTACTGACAAACGAGTAAAATGTGGGTATTTATGTGATCTATCTATGTCTAAAGTTTGTGACTAAGATGACACAAATGTGGGAAGCAGCCAGACAGTACATGGCACCCTCACCCATCACTCAAAAGCTAGAAAAACAGGGGATCCAGATAAATGAATTTGTAGTTGTACAAGAAAAATGGTGAGAAACCCAAGAAGGAGAAAGGAGAAATGAGGGAGATTATGGGCTTTTGAGCTTTTTTTTTTGCTGATTGATTGATTGGAGAGAAGGCTAAGGAAAGAGAAAGGAATAGTGAGGGAGGAAATTGTTCTTCTTGGAAGAAGAGCTATGTTGTTTGTTGGTGTAGAGCCATTTTTTTTTTTGTGAGAGGGAGAACACTAGACATAATGTCTTGGAAGCTTTGGTTTAGGATTAGCTTTATATCCCTTGGTTTGGGAAATTGTGGGGAAACAAATTTATGGCTTATAAATGGAAATGTATTGAAATAATAATAATTATTTGTTGCAATTTGCATCTCATGCATTGTATCTTTGAAGAGAACTAATTGTGCTTGTCTAAAATTGAAGTGGTGACTAAATTAAATTTAATTATGTGTGACCTGACTGTTTACACGTCCGTACATGATATGATGATTTATTACCATAAAATCGTAGCAGATGCTGAATGAAAGTACACAGAATGAGTGTACGGAATTGAATTCATGACAGAATATTGACATTATGCACTGTTTTGAGTACAAACACTGCATTTCTATTGTTTGAAACGGTATGATATATTCACTATCGTATCTGTAGGTACAGAGGTTGTACGTAAAAAAGCAAATGTCTAAAACCTATGAATGAATGTCTATCTAATTTCATGAAAGCAATATTAATTTTTTTATTATCAAAAAACAACACTTCTTCCTAGTAGTTATAATTGAAGAACAACAAATTAGTGAGATTTTGACAAAAAATTTCTTTTCTTTTCTTTTCATAGTGATAGTAAACACACTGTTTAGGAGGAATGCAATTGATACGATGCATTGTTAGAAATTTTAGTGCCCCTTACTCCATAAGCCTCTATTATCACTACCTGATTTCACTTCATTAATTAGAAAGAGAAAATTACGTATTTATGAAACAGATCTAATTAAGTGTCGTTTCACCTTCTTGTATTTGTAATCGAACTAAATTTTCCGCCAGTTATATGAAAATTTAGAGAACAATGACAAATAAATAAAAATAGGAAGGAAATCCATTATCGATTGGTTTTAATAGTTGTGTGACATTGATATACATTCGTAATTTTTTGAATGTATCATTGAAATGTCTTCCTATATAGTTCATAAAATCCATTATAGATAGGTTTTAAACAATATTTATGTGCCAAAATAGTTAAATAAAGTTTTAATTTAGTTCAATTACTAGAATTTCATCGAGTGTACACGCACATTGGGTGGATATATGACTAATAATAAAGGGAATGGCTGATGACATTAATAAGACGACTAATGGTATATGTTGTAATGCTTTGGAAAAAAAACACCCGGTGTACCAAAGAATTGGAATAAAAAAAATAGCCCTTAGTCCATTTCATCATCACGTTCAAATCTTCTCACAATGTTAGACTTTTGGATATTTATTATTAGTAACACCCTTTTGTTCTAATAACTTCACAGTCATTACATAGTTTATTATTGAGTTCAACTAAAGTAAATTTCAAATTAAATTAAAATTTAATTGATGGTGTTTTTTCGTTTGTTTGTAAGATACATGATGTATTGATGTGTACTTAAACGGAAAAATTGGACTAAACAATTAACTTACCAATATAAAGGTTTGCTTTTGTAATGAAGTTAAAATGTTCACATACACTTTAGAGGTACTTTTTACAAAGAGAGAGAGTACCGTCAGTGATGACCAAACATAGCCTCAATACTAATTTACTCGACGTCGGCTAGCAAAGAGATCTGGACGATCGATGGTGGTAGGCAAGAGACAAGTATGGTGGTCGGTTAATCGAATAGTGCATGCGGTAGGTTTGAAAGTTTAGAGAGAAAGAGGAGAAGAGAGATGATGGTAAAGGGAAAAATGAGGAAAACAAGGGAGATAAAGGGTATTTTATACGAGGGGTAGTTTGGTCAAAAATAAAAGAGTACACTGTTTTTGTGTGTAGTGAGGGGTGCATATAGAATAGGGCTTTGTTAATTGTTGTCTAATGTTTCAAACATGGTATAAGGCCAGTTTGGGTACCTATCTGATACCGGCTATTTTTCTATTTATTTTTTTTTTTTTCCCTCACATCAATCTGCAATTGAATATGATATTTCTTATATCTTTCTCACATTAATCTGCTAACTGCTATAAGACTATATTTTATTCTATTGATTGAAAGATTAATAGTACTGAACTTATTTGAAGGAAAAAATACCTAATTAAAAAGAAATAAACTTAAGTGAAGTAAAGTGCAAAATATAAATTTAACAAAATAGAGCATAAGTCTAGAGCAATTAAGTGAACCATATACCAAAGCACTATAGCAAGTTAGTAGGCTAGTACTCAGGGGCGTCCTTTGGGGTGTTCCAGTTGGTTCAACTGAACAGGGCCCCAAAAATGAAGAGGGCCCCCAATTTACATACTTTTAGTCCGATTTTTTTTAATAAAATATAATTTACACATTATTTTTGGAATACAAGACTTCACGGGAGAACCAACGGCAAACAAAATAACCCTTGATTTCATTTAGTAAAGCAACCCCAAAATCTTTATCACTATCTCCCACTTAAAAAGTTTGATATTCATAAGAAAAAAAAAAACAATTCTCATTATACTTTTCATATTTTCACACCTCCATTACACTGGTTGACCGATTATCCCCAAATTTTTTTATTAATGGCAAAATTTGGAATTTTTTCATACAAGTATAGAGGCCCAAAATCGATTTATGTACAGGGCCCGAAAAATTACGAGAGGCCTCTGGCTAGTAGCAAAGACGGGCAAGATGATGATGACAACGAGGAGAGGAAAGGAAATACAGAGAGATCATTTAGCGGTCTTATCAGTCATTTTCTTCGAAGAGACTCGGAATTTGGGGCATTGTGAATTTGTGATGACTCATCTATTCCGTTGTCTCTCTTCCCATCCCTTCACTGTATTAGTTCCTTTTCCCACTTTTCATTTCTTGGACCGGAGCGGCCCGTCTTTTTCCCTCTAATATCCTCTACTCGTAGCTTAAGTTCTTAACGAGTCTAGGGCTCAAGACTACTTTTGCAAAAACGATTTCTATTCTTTTATTTTGAGACATTTGCATATACTTTCTTTTCAATCGGAACTAATTAAGAGTAATCCAAGATTGTTGCAACTTGCAAATGTTATAAATGAAAATTAAGATCCTTGCAGCAAACAATAATTAATTGAAGAAAACATTGTACCGTCAAATGTTGTAATGCAAGGCATCATTTATGCTTACGCTCACCCAAACGAAAATGGATTTCTGTTGTTTGCTGAGGAAGATAATTTAATTATCTATAATTTTCATCTTCACTAATCATTATCTTAGAGCGAGCACTTTGCTAAGCTTTTCCGCCAAACTGCATTTGAGGCAAGTAGTGTGGATCGGACAGCCGGACACTGCATGACGACCAACATTAGCAGTTTAGAACACAACCAAGGATGAGCTTGCCAATATCCAATTCGTCATTTCGTTGGAACTCGGAAGTGCGGGTTTTGAATTCACCACTTTTTGTTATAAGGATCATACATCGATTGAAAACTTCCCCTAAATCGTACCAAAGACTTAGCTTGTTGTCAAAACACGTTACTACACTACAAGCTAATCCGTGAAATCGATGGAGATCTAAAACACACAAGAAAGGTGAAAGATGATTATGTTAAAGATCGAGAAGAGAGACATATATATTATGAAGTTTTTTTTTTTTGAGTATATGTTCAGTATAGACGTATAGTAGTTCTCTCAAAAAAATGTATAACTTGAAATTAGGTCTAGTGGAGAATTCTGTTCATTTTTTTTTATTCAGATAATTATGCCAAATTCAGCTCGGTGAAGACCAGCTTTAAGCAGCATAAACTTCAGAGACAATACCGTTGATATGAGTTATCTTTGGTATGTGAGTAGTAATTCCTCCACGCAATCGAGTTTGCCTTAATGAACAGGCAGACTTACGAAGATAAATAAAATAACTATAACAATAAGAATAAGATTTCTATTAAGTCAAAGATTAGGTATACATGAACTGGAAATGGACCCTTCTGCATATCTTTTCTTTTTGGTCAATTACATTACCTTTATTCGAAGTGTACGTGTATTTTTGTTTGAAAAAATAGTTCCTCCTCTATTTCTCGTGCTCGCAAGTCGATCTTAGTAGACTTTTAGCTTCAAATTGGCGAGTTGTACTTGTACTATACACAAACAGAGGGCCGACCAGCCACGTATGTTGTTAATTACAGATACTGCTTCATTTGTTCGGATAATGCTAGAATGAACTCGTGGGTCAAAGGCCCGATAGCATATACCGGCCGATTTTGGTATCCCATAATAATGTGACATCGCTTTTGTGTACCACTCACTGTCAACCGTACCTGATTTGTTATTGCAATTTCTTTTAAATACATTAACAAATCATAAATGGTCTATAAATAATGCCACACCATTGTCATACTCCAAAGTGTGGCTTTTTTCTCTAAAATTAACATAACACCTATAATAAATTCTAAAAAGAGATATATGGAAAATAGGCAGTTTACTCCCTCAGTACCCCATTTGAAATGGGATCCTACTGTGATTTTTGTTAGACAGTTTATTATCGTTTAGGGTTAAAGAAGTTTTTTTAATGACAGGGTTAGAGAAGTTTGTTCCCATATGTAAAATCTCACTTAAACCTCGATCACTTAAGAATGTTATTAGAAAACCTCGATTACCCATCGCCTCTTGTTACAAACTTGTGGTCAGAGGTGAGGTAGGGTATACAATTAGAGGAAAATAATTACACAAAAAATAAGTGTAGCCTTGTCCACTCCACCCCCTCATCCCTTGAAACAATTATCAAATCTCTAATTCTTAGGTACACCGGGTGTACGTGTATAACTTATGGATTTATAACTAGTATTACAACATATATCATTAGTCACATTTTTAATGCCATTAGTCAGTCCCTTTGTAATTAGTCATAAATTCATAAGGTGTACCGGTATACCCGATGTACCAAAGACTTGCTGTTATCTAATAGGGTTAGAAAATCGAAGAAGGATTGAGTGAGGCTGTGAGGTAGGCTACAATGACTCCCTAGTCCAGTAGCCCCTACTAAAAAATACAGCTTGATATTTTATATGGGCTTGTCTACTTACCAAATTCAGAATAAGGCCCAGTTATAGCGCCCCTCCAATTAGCCTCCCAAACAAAGAAGTTCGGCTGGTGATGGACTAATGGGGCTACCAAAAGAGAAAGTAATGGACTAATGGGATACATCATCAGAGCTATCCAATTGATCAAAAAAGTTCGAAAATAACTTTGGTTCCAAATAAAGATACATAAAAGAATTAGAAAAAAAAAATTATATTGTACTGTAGACATGCTAAATTGCTAATCATGGACCATGGACCATGGAATGCAGCTTTTGTATTGTGGACATGCTAAATTATATTGCTAATCAATTATAGTGTTCCATATTTATGTTCATTACTGATTTCTCTTTCATTGTTAGTGACTACACCAGATAAACCTTTCGCACAATTCTTTGTAACACTGTCATTTGATTATTTGTGAATGATACTCATGTCATAGATGCCACTTAGTCATTTGATTATTTGTAACATTATTTTTGTTCATTTATAATGCTACGATTCATTTCAGTATCTTTCAATTTGCTTTTTTTCCACTTAAATTCGATTAAGCTATTTTTTTTCCAGTTTATTATCTTCAGTTTACTCTAGTTCATTTTTAGTTATAATTTTAACTACATTCAATATTTTTTCAGTATTTTTCAGTTTTTTCCAGTGCAGTTCAGTTTCAACACAGGTCTTTACCGACGAACATAACAAACCGAAAGTTTGTATAGTTTAATATATAAGAATAGTATATATTTTTTTTTATAAATAAAACTTAATTAATATGTCACTTTACAAATGAGTGCATTAATATTCACATAAGAGATGCCACTTGTCAATTCTTGATGAGTGTATTTTGCGAAATAAACAAAGAAAACACATACTTGTAATCCTAACCGTACCCTTGAAATAGAAAAATGGAGATTTCCAATTACTGGTGAGGGTCCAAATTGGGTAATGATGGTGTTGAACTGCAAATGCATGCATCGCACTTATTTGATTTTTCGCTAATTATGATTTATTAATTATTTGTAAGGAATTTTTTTTGCTTGTTTGTCTACCTGACCTATACTAGTAACAATTTTTTGACGAAAGGTATATCACTAATTCATTACCCAATTCCTTTCAAAAAAATTAAAAATGTAATTTACCCAATTGTTTGAATAAATTTTTAATTTTTTGACGAAACATATAACACTAATTTGTTACCCAATTCCTTTCAAAAAATTAAAAATGTAATTTACCCAATTGATTGAATAACTTTATGCAATTCTTTTCTAATTAAATGAGGAACGCTTGAATGGTCAAATATACTTCTCTTTCTTTCTTTCGACGGCCTACCCTACAAAGCTTACCCACTAAACAGTAAACCTAACACAAATTTCTTATGATTTATGAATCTCAAAATATCTAAGATGCCCCATTTCGTTTCTGTTTTGATAATTTGATATATGCTGGTATATGTAGTGAGAAGAATGAACTGAACCGTCCATGGTCTCGAGAAAGGTTGATGACAGAATATTGTACATTCATTGTACTTTCAACTTTCAAGTCAGGCTAACGCGAAAATCACCGACCATCAGGCCCAAGAGGCCAAGAGCCATTTTTTCACTGAAGTCTTCAGTCTGAAGAACTTTATATTCCGATTCACTAAGGATATTTGCAGGAGAGTATGTGTACTAAAGTAATGTATAAATGTATAATGTACCCAAGAGGTGTTAGCCCATTGATAAATAAGTCATAATTTGTTCACCCGAGACCGTGCATTAGGAAGTGCCCTTTAGTCACGCCCAAAGAGAGATTCCCTCTTTGCCTGATAAAAAAAAAAGAAGTAATGTATAATGAGACGAGGTCCTGTGTTCGATTCCCATCATGTGCAAAATTCTCTCAGTCTAGCAGCAGTCCCGCACCGCGAGCGGGGATTAACCTTGGGTTCATAGCGCTTAAGGAAATCTCGTGGAAAACCAACAAAAATAAAGTAATGAGACAAATTTGGTCTTGTTTGGGTAATTAGCAGATAGGAAAAACATATAGCAGATTGATGATCGATGTGAGAGAGAAAATGACAAAATAAGAAAATAGCAGATTCAATAGCGGATTAATGTGAGAGGAAAAAAGACAAAATATGTTAAAAAAGAGCAGATTTGGAATTTGCCAAACAGGACCAAAATCACACGCAATTGATCAGATTTGAGTGGAGTATAAAGTAAAAAGTTGCAACAAGAGGCGACGTGAATGATTTTGAACTAGGTTGAAAGCAAATATTGAAAAAATGGGCCTTATTTTCTCCTAGTTTTGAGTTTCATTTAATTCAGTTCACAGATCCAAATAGTTGAGTTCAATTTCTAACATGAAAACGTATAAATTGTGATAATGATATGAATTTGTGCTCATTTATAAATAATTAGAAACGTTTCATTTCATAGGTTTATAATATATACGGAGAAGGGAATCGAGTTGATGATTGAATGGCTGGTTTAGGACAAAAGATTAATGATGTAATTAACTGGGATAACTCATCATGTGAGGATCTTGATTGTATTTCTCTCGGATGATATGATTAGAGTTACCCTTTAGATAAGGGTCTCTTAGTCACTTCCTTACCTTCTAAAATACTTGCTTAATATCCAACAAGTGGTTGGTGTGAGCGATTCGACACTCTCATCCCTTAAATAAGGTTTCGAGTTCGAATCTTGTAAATGGAGAAATTCCTTGATGGAGCACTTTACCCCCTTAGTGTGCATTTCCCGTGCGAATATGATTGATGTATCCCATAGGACGGTATAACTATAGTTTAAACCAAAAAAATAATAAAAAACTTAATTAAATGTGAGAATTTTCATAAGAATTAAGGATGTTTTGTTCGATTATCTTAACCGGGAAAATGACTGAATGCAATTGAGATTATAATTAAAATTAAATTGAATTGGAAAAAAACTTGAATGTAAAACTATAGAAGGACTATGAGTGCTAAATGAATTAACTGAGATTTTTATTCTGCTAAGTTCATTTCAACTCATAATAAGAACTTTTTTTTACAATAACAGTCCCGAAATGACACTTTTAAAATACCAACAGAGAGCTCTGTCGTTTCTGAAAGACTGAAACTGCGGCGTAATGTACCCCACAGTCCCACACATTCGGAACTCGTAAGTTTGTATGCAAGTCCGTACTTAGGTCCGTACCAAGGGATTCTCATTAGTCTTGTCCAACAAATCTATTGAACAGAAAACCTTTTGAACACAGACAACTCTTTCTTATCATGTTGGGGATATGTCAATTGAACTAGGAACCCTTTTGATTGATTATAATTCACGAGTTACCGACTTACCGTCGGAGTAGTAGTGTAGTAACGTACAGATATGCGGTCAA
>ONZK01002507.1:13218-34880 GCA_900322385.1 Pharnaceum exiguum | reverse complement strand
CCATACAGTTGTATGTTTGTAAAAACAAAATAAAAATTGTTACTTTTTGGTGGGGTTTGCTGACTCACTTCCCACTATTAATATTTTACACTACTTTTTGGTGGGGCCCAACTTTATACGTTTTGAAACGTATAAGGCTTACAGCCCTAGCATTGCTCGTGAATACTCCGTATGTGATAAGACTGATGATCGTAGGCACTAGGCAGAAGGCAATTTTTAAATCAAAATAATCTAGAGTTTAGGAAATAAGGTGATGGTTCTTGATGATTGCTGCGATAGGAGTTGAGAGTTTCAAAGGCTTTTGGCAATACTTTTAACTATTTGAGGTGTTTTGGTAAATTTTTAGAAATTCAGCGACATTTTTGTAAAAAAAAAAAAGGGTGCTAGGTAAATAACTTTACAAGTTTTTAAATTATATTTCAAAAACACTACCCTCCATCCATCTTTGAGTCAGCTGTTGCTTACTTGCTATAGGGATTGTTGTAAGGAATTGTTACTCACAGAGTCACCGTTACATTACTTTAAAATAATCCCAAACTTCAAACCAATAAAAAAATAACTTGTAAATCTAAGTTAGCTCAATTAACCATTTTGCTCAATTTATAGCTTGTTATTTACAATTTAAGTTTAATTCAGTTCTCTACAATCTAGTTCAATTCAATCCAATTCTGTTTAGTTTTTGACAGTACCTCATAACTTGCTAGTGTACAATAATTTGTACTCCTTGGAGAACTTGTAAATCAGCTTATGACTACGGAGTAACCTTTATGGATCAAACCTTCTTAAGATTCCTAATCTTCTCACACCTTAATTACCAGTCTAACAAATTACGAGTACACTATTTGTTGTTGGAACGAACACCCGAAAAATGTTTTGATGCGCTAAAAAGTTCTTTTTGTTTTCTTTTCTTGGGAGGCCAGAAAGTACTTCTACTAGGACAAATCTTCTACTAACCACGCAGGAAAAATGGAAAGGGAAAAGGAAATAACAGGTGAGAAAATGCGAAAAGAGCAGACTTGTCATTTTACATTAATTGGCAAGGCATCCTCGACTGCACTGCCCGACAAAGACATGGGAGCACAGGTCATCGGCAATTTCGAAAAAGAGTACACAAAATAAATTCTTAGGTGAAATAGTTTAATTTCACCGTATACCATGGTACACACTATTTAAGTCTTTTTGCTGTTATAATATCAATAATACAACATACTATATACATATCCTCCCACTTTAGCGTCTTTGTACGTCCAATAAATACATTATATTAATGAGTATGCATGCACAAGGCCGGTATGACTAAACCAAAGTGACGCGCTATTTAGCGTAATGCCCACCTAAGATGGACACATCACTCCCTTAAAGAATTAAGATGAAAAGATGGACACATCACAATAATTTGGTTTTTATTGGGCACTCCTTGCCGGTTCACCCCAGTCTTTTCTTCCCAATTTAGTCGGTGTTGTTTAATTTAGTTCAATCTATGAGTTCTTAGTCTATAAAGCTAAAGTAGTAAATTTGGACTATTTTGATGTATTTAATAGATTATTTCTTCGTTATACCTCTAAATAAGGTATGAATTTAAAGCACACACTACTATCTATTGAGCCTGAACAGGTACAAAGGAATTTCTCATAAAGGTACTAAGTGGGTCATTCTGAAAACAGTCACCCAATTTTTCAAATCGGGGTAAGGCTGCGTACATCAGGCTCCCTCAGTACCCCATCGAGATGGAATTTACAGGGATTGTTGTTGTTGGTTTACTATCTATTGAGCTGCAATATTTTGATATACTAACAACATTATTTTCGAATTTGATATAACCAATCCGAACATGTTTGTTTGCAATAGAGATGGCTAATGGTTTGAATTGCCCTGACCTGTCTCAAACCCGGTCTTAATTTGCTTCAATTATCGGATGTTACTTCAATCCGAAATCGATTTATCTTGTTTATTGATGAGGTGAATTAGGTTTGTGGACTTTTTGAGTCCTTTTTTGATTCAACTGGATTCATTATTTCAATTCAATGAGATCTTAGTCGTCAATTAACTTGAAATGACTTTTGAGTTATATTCCTGATATTCTTGATATGACATGTATAATTTTAAGCATGAGGTTGTGTAAGAATTATTTGATCTTGAAATTTAATCATTATACTTTTTTTAGTGGAACCTTGAATTCTGTTGTATTATAGATGTTATGTCAATTTTAAACATTAATAATTATTGGCATGAGAACAATAACAATAATTTAAAAATATAATATGTCAATAAATTTCAATTAACTTGAAATATGAGCCAATTTAATTTCAAATTCATTTCTGTTTGCTACAACCGATTGTTTTGAATTTGCATGAAACGCGCATATCTCAATTCGTATTCAATTCATCTTATAATCGAGTTGTTCGAATACGGTTTAATATTCAAACAATCCAATACATTGGTAACTCATGACTAATTTTCCCAATTCGTAACCATCTCTAAACAACAACAACAACAGTAACAACAACGGAGTGTAAATTCACATTTAATGGGGGTGCTCGGAGGTCAGGATGTACGCAATTTTAGCCCAGAGTGGTTATTTCCGAGATTGACCCATGCATTACTGCATTGAAGTATTGACTTTTAATAACTTCACTAAAAATAAGAAATACTGGAAGGGGTATAGCCATTTTGCTATAAATCGATAATCACCTAACCATCTCTAACCATACATGTTCAATGTATATATAAGATTTTGTTGTTTATGCTTGAATTATTCTAAAGTAAATTGTAATTAACTAGGATATCTTCATGAAGTAAACCAAAATCTAATAATAAAATTACCGAAAACTTATTCATTTTAGAGTAGACATAAGTACTACATAACTGAATTAAACTGAAATGAAATACTTTTTTTAGTTAGGTTTGAGTGTTTAGTTTGATCTACATCAAACTGAAATATTGGAAAAGTGCCATATTCAATTATCAATCCATCCACACAATAAATGTGCACATCCAATCCGATATTCTACAAAACAATGCCAAACCATCATAAGTGCACAACAATAACTCTCAAACAAACATTGTCTGTTTCCTCTTTTAGCCTCATGACTTGTTATGTGCGTTGCATTACATTTTTGGTTGTTCTACAAAGACACTCAACACAAACGAGTATGGGGTGTGTGAAGTGTGTGTTTGTTCTCCACTTTTTCTATAACAAAAAATAAATCACGTAGTACATGATCAGCTTTATTCACACTCATCATGCAGTAAAAATTTGTCTCTTTTCTCTCAAAACTAAACCACATTTGCCTTTTCTTTCCAACTTCAAAAACTCGGGCAAATGTCCAACGGGCAGCAGAGAACAACATCACATCAGTACATCACCACACCTTGGGCCTTGGGGCAGCCTAACCTCCCACCTCACCTGCCCGTTTTCTTCGGGCAACTTGTTTTTGCTTTTTTGTAGTCCTTGATTCCGTTAATCAATAAAAAAATTACGTGAACCCGTTTTATATACTCCTTCGGTAGTCATTAATAACCTTATATAAATACTAATGAACATATTTCATGTATGAAACAGATTTAGACAAAATTTTCTTTTCTAAAAAATAGGAGAAAAAATTATGTGAACACATTTCATATATGAGAATGAGTAATAAAGTTTTTTTATTTGTAGTCGATGGTTTATTATTATATATATAAGGGTTATTATTATATAATCGATGAATTATTAATCTAATTTTATATATGAAACGAGTTGATATAAATTTTTTTTAACTAATAAAACATACTCTTATCAGTGAGAGAAAGTAATACTAATACCTCACTCTCTTTCCCTATCATAACACTGTGAGAGAAAGAAAGAAAAAGAAAGTTAGATAGATAGATAGATAAACAGACAGATAGCAACTGATAATTCTTCATTTTCCCTTTTTCTCTTTTCTTGGTTTGAACTAGTCAGCTTAACTTAAAGCTTCTTTCTTTCTTTTCTTTTTAGTTTTTCAAGATTTATTTAAATAATTTCCAACTAAATATTTTCTGGGTATTCTTTAAAACCAACAGAAAAAGTAGAACCAACACAAGAAAAACACATATAAACACACACACACACAAACAGTGTGAGAAAACCCAGAAAATATTTCACCTTTTCTTTTTCTTTTTTTATGTTTCTTGTCTAATTTCTCTGCTTGTTTGCTCTGATCTAGATCATTTCTTACCTTTTTTAAGCTAAAGTTTGAATCTTTATGCAATTTTATCATCTGGGTATGAGCTAATTTTCTCATTTTTTGAGTCTTTTGAGGGTAATTTTCAAAAGGGTATTTTTCTTTTTTGTTTTTTAAAGTGTTTTCAAGTTAAAGTTTGTATCTTTATGTGATTTTATCATCTGGGTATGAGCTAATTTTCCCATATTTTGAGCCTTTGAGGGTAATTTTCCAAAGGGTGTTTTTCCTTTCTTTTTTGAAGTTTTTTTTTTAGTGTTGGTAAGTTAAAGTTTGAATCTTTTTACAATTTCCTCATCTGGGTCTGAGCTAATTTATCAAAAGGGTGTGTGTGTTTATTTGTGAGGGATGTAAATTATGGGTGTGAAATGAAAGTTTCAGTCTTTTCTTTCTTATTGGTGGTTGAATAGTTTGGATGGTATTTGAGTATATAAGTTAGGATATTTATAAAAAATATTGTTTATTGTAAAGTTGAAGGGGGTTTTGGATGATGGGATTGAAGGGTGGTTTAACTAAAGTGGAGACATGGGAGGTGGAGAAGTCATCAAAAAAAGGAGGTAAAAAAAAGAAAAATGATAATAGTAAAAATGATGATGATGGTGATGATTCAGGTGAGGATACTGGGTGTTGGATTAAGCTGAGGTTTATTGGTAACTGCATTACTTCAAGATCCAAAGTTGATAGTTCTGTCAGTGGAACAAGTACTAATTATGGTATAGCCCCTTTTTTGTTTTGATTGATGTTAATTTATGTTTATATATTTCTGTTTGTGTTGTGATGTTAGATGATTGAACTCATTTTAGGGATGTTTTTAGGTTGTTTTGTTGTTACTGTATTTTGTTTGTTAAGTTGTTTGTAAGTGTGTACTGTGTAGTTTGGTTGTTTTCTAATTGTGGCTTTTTTGGATGTGTGTTGTCCAATTTTGTTTAGTTAACTTTCAGTTGTACAGTTCACTGGATGCTATTTGGTTGATTGTCTTGGTTGAGCTTAGGTTCATTAGTTTGAGATGCGGGAGCGGTCGTGTTGTTGGTGGTGCAAGGGGTTGAGTCATGAAGCTTTGATGATGTGAAGTACTGATATATCTGGTGTCTGATGGTTGAAGTGTTAGGCAGATAAGTTGAGTTTATGTAGAGTTTGTTCTCAGAAAAAGCTGATGTGAGGTTTTGGTATCTCTGTTATCAATTAGAAGAATTTAAAAATGATGATCGTTGATAAAATTAATATCTCTGATGAGTGTAGAAGGTTGTGGAATCTAGGTGTTTTTGATTAGCAGAAACTACTAGAGTGGCAGGAAACTGGAACAGGTTGCACTGAGATAAGGATATGGGTGCAAAATGACGCCAATATGAGATGTTGGGTGTGAGAATGTAAAATGCATTTGAGATATGTTACTTTGGTCTTCTGAGACTTTACCTCTTTGTTCTTAAATGGATCTTTTTGAGGTTTACTTGTAATTGTTTCTCCTTTTTAACTCACATTAAACGGTACAAGAATGACATTCAAGTAATATCGTCCCATTGTAGTTGGTAAAACTGGTTACCTGTTGCTGAGTGCTGGTGTTGTCTGTTTGAACTCATTGGAGTACATTTGTACACCTTAAGATTTCCGTTTTCACAGGTTTCTCTCTCTATGCGAGAAATGTTTTGCTTCATATGTATTTCAATCTTTGTGCTCGTCTGTTTTTTCATAAAAACAAAGAAGCTAGTTTTCAGAAGCGGTAGTGATGCTCAGTTTCTGTCTGTCTGATATGCTTTACTGAATGTATGTCAGCTGAAAGCAAATCAACAAATGATGTGAGCAGAGATCAACCAGTTACAGCTGTTGTTGAATCAACAACGACAAGTAATGCTGAAAGTAGCACGTCAACATCCAAGCTAGAAGAAGAACTTAAAGTTGCCTCCAGGCTTCGTAAATTCACATTTAATGATTTAAAGTTAGCAACAAGAAATTTCAGACCCGAAAGTCTTCTTGGGGAGGGTGGTTTTGGGTGCGTGTTCAAGGGATGGATTGAAGAAAATGGCACAGCTCCAGTGAAACCTGGAACAGGACTTACTGTTGCAGTTAAAACGCTCAACCATGATGGACTCCAGGGTCATAAAGAATGGCTGGTTCGTGAACTATGTTACAGTTTAATCTTACTTTCTGACGGGGAGTTTATTTATTTCCTACACATTTCTTACTGTACCTTCTGTATATTGGACAGGCTGAGGTGAACTATTTGGGTGACCTTGTACATCCAAATTTGGTGAAACTAATTGGCTACTGTATCGAAGATGATCAAAGGCTGCTAGTTTATGAATTTATGCCTCGAGGAAGCTTGGAGAACCATCTTTTTAGGAGTATGTACCTACCTTTCTTTCGTTGATATTATGTACATCTCATCTTATGAATGTTCATCGCCTTGAAGTAACATATGAGAGCAGTGGCCTATGGTTACTGAGTTCTTAGCTCAAAAAAATTCTTACAGCAGTTTTCAAATATTTAATTATGCCTGATTCTTTGTGGTCATGGTGATCTATTACTTCATGATGGGTTTATGCTCGTGCTCGTATTCTATCTACTCTGCTCTGTATGTTTCCTAACTTCTTGCTTCTAGATGAAATACAAGTACTTTTTATGAAGTGGGCATGTTAACAACCCTGCTTTGAAGTTAGATGTGTCGCTATGCGTCTGTAAATAAGAAATCTACAGCTGATTAGTTCTTGAGCAAATCTGTATGTCTGCATTTGATCTTGATATTTTATTGGTTGCATTGTTGAAAGGTTTTACTTGAGATTTTGTTCAACAACAAGGACAACAACAACCTAGTGTAATCCCATTTCCATTGGGTTTTAAGTAATTTTGATAAGCTCTGTAGAAGATCATTGAAAACATAATAATTAGGACATTAAATTTAATATTAGCACTGATAATGAACTAAGGCTCTTGTGTTTTTATGAAGCTACCGCCGGTATATGGATTGCTTTGTAATTGACACTACATGTGTTTCATGATATAGGGGTATTCAAAGCTGGGCTCATTAGATAATATATAGGTTCCAAAGAGCCTGTACTTGGAGCACTGACTCAGAAAAGACCGTCTGATCATCACTTGGCTTACTTCAAAAATGTGACTTTTTTGTTATTTTACCTAATAGTTTGTTACAGAATGTAACAATTGCTGACTTGTGTTAAAATAAAAAGGTTCTTTGTCTGATCTGTCAAGTGTCTGTTTTCTCTATTGCTTTTAGTTGTTGTTTGACCTATTCAGTGAAAGCCGTTACTTGGGCATGCAGAACATAGAATGGATTCGTCAAAGTGAAAAGGACCACAACATCCGTGAGCAGACGATTTGCTACTCTTCTAGTTAGAGAAGGATCTTGTACCAATGTAGCCTTGGTTGCTGAATGCTTAGTACCTGCTTTGCGAAGTTTCTTTGTGGGCATCGCTTGACTAAATGTTTACATGAATAACATGTCATTTGTCATCATTCTCGAACTGCATAGACAAAAAACTGATCTCTCTATAATGGCGTCTTGAAAAATGTTTATTTTTCATATCTTCCACTCTATTATCCAGTTCAACTGCAATCTGCTTGTACATTTGTATGAGTCCTCAGTGCTGGTTCAATCAAGTTCATTTATTAGTGGAGCTTCAGCAAGTGGTTGTTTTTGCAAATTTTCTACTTCCACCTATCTTTTCTCCTTTTTGTGCAATTCAATATCATCCACCTTATATAAAGGGTATTCCGATGCCCTAGAACTCAAATTATTGCTTATCCTGGACAAATACCTACTACTCTTGGAAGATGGATCACATGAGAAATTGGTTAACTGTTTGATTGGCTAGATATCGTTAATCGTTGCTGAGGTCTATGAGGTACACTGATACCCTAAAACTCGAATTATTGCCTATCCTGGACAAATACCTACTACTCTAGGTTCATAGGGGTAAGCCTGAAACCTCAAAGCACTTCAAAGATAGTCTTGTACACATGAGCAAGCGCCAAAAATGATTTCCAATAACTAGACAGTCAATCTCAATCAATGAACAGAATTTGGGATGTGCATAAGGAGAAGCAGATGGTTAGGTGGTAATGTCAAACTTTTAGTTTGTACGCTTGGAAAGATGCTAGGGTCCCTGAGAAAATATTAGCCTTTCAATGGGCGTCATTGTGGGCTGCCTCGTGTTACAGACGACTAGGGATAGCTGGATACCAACGTCTCATTTTTTTTATGGAAAAAAATGTCGGAAACAATAATCTAGTTGGTGTTTCATTCTTATGTTTGAGTACCCTCCTTAGGATGTAGCTTGGAACCATCGCGTACGCCTGAGTACCCTGTCCGGAAGCATGTTGTGCATGGAGTACTTTACTTTCTTGGTATTAGTTTTCAGCATTTGGTCTTCAGGCCCAATGTTAGAGAAACTTAGTTGTTTAGTTGCTCATATGTGATTCACTTAAGGACATACTTAACAGGGGGTACCTAGCCCACTTGTTAGATTCAGCGTTGTATATTTAACAAAGTCTTATCTAATTCTAACCAGTAAACCGCCAAAGAAGTAAATGATTAGTTATTACAAATGTTGTTCAAAATCACTTCTAACAGAAAATACCTAGTCTCTAATAATTTGGACAGCATTTTCATATCTGAAACTGGCTCATGACAAATTTGCAGTAATTAATAATGAGTTTCGGTGACTCGACGGAACAAAGACATTGCTTGAACGATGTGTTTTTTTAGTGTTTGTGTCCTGTGTATGTTGAAGTGGTTGGTGTCTAAGCAGTTTGTATTGTCGAAGAATGAAAACTACTGCATTGTGTTAGGGTATATTTTGTGTCTTCTATTGGGCATTTGGAGATAGTCGTTTCATTTCTTGGATTGGAGGCCAGATGTGGGTTTCTACTGTTCATTGAATAAGTAGCACTTGTTGTATGTTCTCTATGGCCCAGTCCCGCACACACTTCCTTTTGAGCCCTTCTTGTGAATTCTCGCTGTCTTTTAATTTACAGTTGTCAAGTTTCGTATATTCAATGTGATCAACTTTTGCTGCGTGATTTTGTGCTGCATTATGGTTGTTACGAAGTCGTTTACATGAATCAAAACTGCATGAATCCTTTCTTGACCTATCTATTAATGTTCCGTTACTCCTTGTGATATGTTCTTTTCCTTGACCCCTTGCTTTATTATCATCTGTTTGCCACGTTTTTGGCATGCCGTCATTTCATGTTGATTTTTGGATTATTCATTAGCTATATATGGTATTTATTTGTACTATGGGATGTTGTCGTTTAGTTGTATCAATTTCCAGTAAAGTGTTTCCAGTCATCAGTTATTTATCTATCGATGATTAATTTGCAGGATCATTGCCTCTTCCTTGGTCCATCCGAATGAAAATTGCTCTCGGTGCTGCTAAAGGTTTGGCTTTTCTGCATGAAGAAGCAGTTAAGCCGGTGATATATCGTGATTTTAAGACGTCTAATATTTTGCTAGATGCGGTATGTGAGTGATTTACTTGGTCTTTACTGTCTCCCATGCAAAAGCTTTTATCTCAGTCTCTTAACATGCTTTATCATTTAGGAGTACAATGCTAAGCTTTCGGATTTTGGACTTGCCAAAGATGGTCCAGAGGAAGGTAAAACTCATGTGTCTACCCGTGTGATGGGAACTTACGGATATGCAGCCCCTGAATATGTTATGACAGGTAAGTCTGTGTGACTATTTTGTATCAGTAATTCCGGATATTTGTTGCTGCTGCTGGGTAGGCTTTGTGTTTAGAAATACTCTATTGCAACTTTATTCCCTCGGTGATCTTATTAATGTTGGTTTACATTGTCTGTGGTGCGGGTAGGCTTCTTATGGAAATTAACTCGTTATGGAAATTTCCTGCAATTGCTGTGTTTGATTGGATACCCGTCTGGCCTTTTATCCGGCTCGTATTTGGTGATAAAATAATTCTACTACAATGCCCTTTTGATCCGATATTTACCTTTTTGACCTTCATACTGCAATCAGCAACCATGAGAAGAGCTTTAGAAAAAAATTCCGTAGTACAGAAATCGCAGTGGATTTTCCATGTTATATATTGTGATTTGAACATTTGATGTAATGCCCAAAACATTTTTTGGGTAAACCAAAAGAACAACTAAACTAGTAGTATAACTGCAATCTGAAGGGTTATTGTTTGTAGAATTGTGAGAATCATGTTTTTTTTTTTTTGGGTATAGTTGTCAGACAAGGCACTGTGTTTGCTGACCTTATCTGCTTCTCAAGTATTGATAAACTTCTAAGAAATTGCTATTTCTTATTTTATTTTGGTTCTGAAACCAACCCTCTTTTGGACTTAGCTTCTTCTGTATGCGCGTGTGAGGTTTTGTTGTTTACCTGTGATAAAGGAACTTGGACCTCTGCTTCTTCTGGGTGCAGAATGGCAGATCCTCTCAGTGACTGCGTCAATGCAGCTACTGTGATGATAGAGGGAGGGGAGATGGTTTTCGGAAAGAGGTTGTTTTACATGTTCCCCCCCACTTGTCTTATAAAACAGTTTCTGCAGATGCAGTTACTGCATTGGGATATTTCTACTCTGACGACGCTTTGTAACTTAATCTGTTCTAGACGATACTACGAGTGGCCTGAGAGTTCGGCATATATTTTGTCAGATGGGTGTTTGATTCTGTTGTTTTCATAATGACTCATGTTATGGTAGATAAAATCATGTAAAGCTTTCGTTTCTTCTGTCATACCAAAAGGGGCTTGACTTGCAACTTCCTGTTCTGATACAAATATCCACTGTTCAACTTCAATGTCTTCACATCAGGGTTCACATCATAGTTTATTTCTGAATCTTTTTGTTTGAACTGTATTTGTTCAGCCTCAAGTGGAAGCATTAGTTTGACCTATTAAAAAACAAGTCATTCTCTTGTTGCAGAATCTGTTAGTACTGATTCTTGTTTTTTAGAACTATTGTATGCTTTTTTGTTTTAAACTATTATCTGCTCTTCATTTACCATACCTGGATGGGAGCCTCTTCTATAGGCGTTGGGATGATGTTGACCTGAAGTACATTATCCTCCTTTGTTTTACTATGCCAATGCTTCAGCAGGGATAGGGATTGTATCATGCAACATGTAGTTCCTAAGCATCCTCCATCAGATACATGTTACTTAGCATCTATTCTGATTGGTTTTGTTTTCTCTCAGGCCATTTGACGTCAAGAAGTGATGTGTACAGTTTTGGAGTTGTTCTCCTTGAGATGATCACTGGTAGGAGATCAATGGACAAAAACCGTCCCAATGGAGAGCATAATCTTGTGGAATGGGCGAGGCCACATCTTGCAGACCGAAGAAGATTTTATCGGCTCATAGATCCTCGGCTGGAAGGTCACTTTTCAATCAAAGGCGCACAGAAAGCTGTTCAGTTGGCTGCTCACTGCCTCAGTCGAGATCCCAAAGCCCGTCCGCTAATGAGTGAAGTTGTAGAGAGCTTGAAGCCTTTGCCAAACCTAAAGGACATGGCTAGTTCATCCTACTACTTCCAAACCATGCAAAGTGAACGTATTAGGGCTAGCCCTAATGCTCGTAATGGTCAAGCTGTTGGGGCACACCAAAGGAATGGGCAGCAACAAGGACTCAGGAGCCTCTCAATACCTAACGGTTCTCATGCTTCTCCGTACCACCATCATCAGTATCAACCCTCACCGAAACCTAGTGGGAAATCTTAGCATCGGCAGAAGTCCATGACTTGTCCCCGCAGCTGTCTATCATTCTTTCCCAATGATCTCTGATCTCTTCGTGCCATCAGCAGCTGATGAAACATATTTTGACATCAATGTCTCTGTTCCTAGACGAGAGATGCGATAAAGAGGATAGGGGCAACGGTTGACGCTGTATGCATTGTGCAACTCTTATGTTTTAGTCAGGTGCTCTCTGTAAAGGAGTTATTGTAAGGAGAGGTGAACCTTATCATGTCAAAAACCTCATATGTTACATTAGTCAGTTTGGAAATATGAAGAAGTTTCACCCCTTAAAAATCCTTCTCCGCATCTTGATCGTCTATTATTACTGCTCGTCATTTCCAGTGATGGAAGAGGTGACACACCCTAATGGTGAAGTTTACCCCAATGGGCTAATGCCTAATGGTAGCGCCTCACTTCTTAAATTAAAGTCACTCTTGAATATGTTGGCCTTACATATCATGCGTGGTTATGGGAATTTACTTTTCTCGAGGGATGTATGTATGATGTTTCTACTGCCGGCAGTTAGCAGAGTCACTATCATTTTCAAAAAGAAAAATGGTTTACTACTCGTATGTATAAAAAGGATGACATGGAGAGAACTTCCATTTGTCACTGGTTCGTAGCATTGAAAATAATAACATTCAGACTTTAAAGTTTGACACTGCCATTGATACACTGATCCAAAATGACCCGAGTGATATAACTCCAAGGTGCCCTGAATATGGAGTGTTACAAAAGTGCACAAATGAGCATTAGTTACTCATCTGGTCTTTATGCCTCCCTTCTTTGTAAATAAGACTGCTTGTTACTAATCAATTTAGTTTGAGACTATTACATAACAGGTTAGGTCTATTTAGTATTTACATAGTACCAGCTGTGGCTTTTGGTAGTACATGATCAAGAATTAGTAATCTGAAACAGCCTGACTAATCACGCAGGCCACCGGAATAATCCCAGAGTCACAACCAGTATTGTGCACTAACTTCATGCAATTTTCCGCATTAGTTGTTCACTTGATGTACTTTCAAAGATCTTATCAGCATTTCCGACCTCAAACCCTTCTCGTCGATGGCACTCCTTTATCTGTGGATAGGAAGTAAGGGCAAAAGGTAGGGGGAAAGGACATCAGCTACACTTCCAACCAAATGAGAGTTACCTAAAAGATATAGGTGTAAAAAAGTACCTCTGCATCAGGCAAATTTTTGTATTGAGGGAGGACAAGTCTTTCAGCAAACTCTATGTATGAGCATGGAACTGGCTCTGTGACACCATCAGCAAAACTAAAAGGCATTGAATCTGCTACTGTTGAGCTTTGCAGCAGGAAACCATCAGGACTTACTGTCAAGAAGAAAGAGACACGATATTAATGATTCAACTTGCATCCTTAAAATTGCATCTTCGAATACACATTATTTCACTTCAATAAAGTTCACAAACGCGTAATTCTTGAGGTACTCTTGGAACTATATCATATTCAAGTGGCAGATGGACTAAACAAGGTAGCATGAACACATTTTCATTTTAAGATATGGTGACAAACTAACAGGTGTAAATACGTCAGTAAATTAACTTTTCTGGAGCAAACTAAGATACTACAATTGCAAATTCCTTCCCCAGGTTCAAGGCACAGCTAGAAAATTCTAAACAGAAGACCACTGACCTTTTAGAATTCCTCCTTCAGAATTCAACTTGAATCCATTTTCCTCAATGAACTTGTTAAGGCTTTCTATACTTCTGAGGTTTGAATTCAGCCGGTGAGTGGAAATCGTGACATGGTTTAAGGCATACCCATTAACTAGTGTCCAGGCTGCGTATTCGCTTTCCCTGTACAAATAAGGAGAGTAACAGGCAGACAGGGTAAGGTCAGACCACCCATGACTCCATGAGGCATTCCAAACTCTACTCTCTACTCAATTTTCTAACAAAATATTGTCTTTTAAAAAAAAAAGCAAAAGATTATCAGGACAATATACCTGGCCAATCTCTGAAATTCAGTGTGTGAGGGTGTGTTCCATGTTAAAGAACCCAGTGAACTGGCAAGAGCAGCATATTTCTTTCTGGCCCCCGACATTTCGGTGTATTTTCTGATTATGTCCTGCATGTCACAAGTTACAAACTCTAAGCACAAAAGCTAGGTTCCCTTCCAATAATAAAAAAAAAACTAGGCCACCGGAGAGGGAAAAAAACACCATGCTAATCAGAATTCAGTACTTCTCATTGACATGAAAGCATTGCATAGTTTAAAACCAACGAGCTATATTGAACGACAGTTGAAGATCACACACCTGAGCTTCTGAGCTCATCTGGTCCACAAGAAGCTCGGATATGAACACCCTTGGCAGAGGACCGTTTATGCCACTGCCTTCGTCAGAGGAACTAGCAGGTGGTGAAAACCAATATGCTTTCAATTTTTTTGCAGGAAATTTCAGCTCATCCTTCTGAGTGTACCCAAAATCAAGAAATAGTTTGGCCATTGAATCAATCCCATGACCATTCACCTGCAAATTGATTTGGATGAGGGTGAATACTTGTATACAAACCAATCATATCCATTGTCATCAAACTAGCACATATCATGTGTACACTGTACATTTGTACAATATAGTTACTAGGTTTGCGCCACAGAGCATCACATGTGAGTCTAGCTATGACTACCTAATAGGCTTAGTAGTTAGCACCACATCTAAACTATCAATGTGACAACAAGTACTGTACGTACTAGCTTTTCTGAGCATAATCAAAGCCTTGGATAAAGATTCAAACAGGACTTACCCCGAATGTTCGAAAGGCGAAATGATCATAGCAAATTCTTTCATTTCCAGATGAATGAACAAGCTCCAGAATCCCCTTTGCAGTTGGATTCTTATTCAAATATACAGTCTCCATGCTTCCCAACACACTTCTGAAAAATGATTCTGATCCCTGTACAGAAAAACACAACAATCAATAAGTAAACAATCTATGCAACACCATATACTCAAGCCCACAAACAAACAAACTTAATTCTATTTTCAACCAAATTAGTAATATCATCATTATTCATTACATTCATAGTTTCTGATTCTCTATTAGTAGCACTCTTATTTTTTCAGCTAATATGGAATTCTATCAAGTAATCTACCATCTATGTTCTTGTATAAACTTTCTTATAAGGTCCTTAATCTTTCTTTTTCAGCTAGGTCCCACATCAAGAATAAAATACAAACATAAACTAAAAAACTACTAATGTATGATCCATCAACTTTCAGCTAAAGTTGATCAATAAGACCATCAAATAAAGCCTACCCCAGACTAAACCAAAAATGTACCCTCAATAAATTTAAAATCCATGCATAACTATCCAACCAACAAATTAATTAAAGATTAAACACAGACACTAAAAGTTTTTTTATACTACGTATTAACTTTTCTTATCACTTTTGAGAACAGCTGATCACATGCTGACATGCAACTCATCACAATATAAAAAGCAAGAAAAAGATATAATATTAATTAAAAATTGAAAAGAGAGAGATGTCACCTGCAAAGAATAAGATGAAGACTGATGATGATCAAACCCATTAGGTGAAGCTGCCTTAGAACAGAAGCTTCTGTAACTCAAAAATGAAGCATTTTGATTTTGATGATGATGACCCAGATGAGTATTCTTCATCAGAATGAAGTTTCTTGAAATGGGTATGTGAGGAAATGAGGTGGTGAGAGAGTGGAGTCGTGCATGATGATGAGGAAGGGTTGATGCTGCTGGTTGAAGCCTGGAAGAGATCATCATATTCATGGTGCATGACACTGTTTTCTTCAAGTTCCTCATTTTGTAAGCTACTTTGTAGGCAAAAACCAAAAAAGATTTGATTTTTTTGACGTACGTACGTTGTTGTGCTGTCAGTCAAATGTAATTAGCCAATCTTAATCTGTTTCCTAAACTAGTGGTGATTAGTTTTGGGAGGAAATTAAGGCAGAAAGACGACAGGTCTCTTGTGTGATTTCTGATTAGTGTTTGGGACTTTCTGGTTTGAACTTTGATGTGTGTGTTTTGGTTGGCTGCCTGGCTGGTTGCGTAGCGTATGACAATTTGTTTGTTAGTATGTGATATGATAATATGATATGTCCGATGATATGAATGTTGAAATGATGAGATCGATGATGAGATTGAAGAGTGGGATTGAAGTTTTTTAGTATGTTGTCAGACTGTAAGCCACTTTGATGTTTTTTGTCAATTGTTTGCCACGTCTGATTTGTCTGTTTGACTGCCTCTGCAAATATGTGTCATCTTTATCCCTTTTTGTTGTTTTTAATTGACTTTCGTAAGCTGTTTTGCGAATGTCAATTGTTTGTCATGTTTATTTTAGTCCACTAGAGTTTAGGCCCAAATATTGGAGCTTAACTTGGATTTTGTCTTTTATTAAAACATTTTAGTGATCAAACAATTTGAATTGATATGCTCAGTAGTGTTTTATGGATGTGACTATATGAGCCATATACCCAAGTTAATACACATAAGCATCTACTAAAATTAATTTCAGGAATACCGAGACCGTGCAATGAGAGAGGTGTCTTTTAGCCACCTTGCCGGTGGAGTCCCTCCTTACTTGATCAAAAAGAAAAACACATACCATTTGATCGATTTCTCTATCACTCATATGAACCAATTAATTCATTCATACAGTAAAAATAATGTAGGGTGTCTCCATTCATTGATAGACAATAGCGCTATATGCCTATATATATACTCCGATAACATATGGTTGATTGGATGGAGACATTTCTGAGATTATACATACATAGACTCCCAAGTTGATTAGGAATAGCAAATTAGCAACGTCTAACCAATGAAACTGTCCACTTCTTGATATGACAATAGCATATAAATTTAGTCATGTAGACATAATGTAGTACAGTGTTACTGGAATACTTTTAAGTAGGATTGGCCCTCATTTGGAGAAAGATCATAGCTGAAGCAGTGTTGATCAGGTGGGACGCAATTTCAAGAGTACCATCAAGAGTGAACTGCAGCAGCCTATGAGGATCAGGAACAACTTCATCAAGCTTCTCATACACAAGGGTCGATTTCACAACGCAATTATCATCTCCTTTTGGCAGAAACTGCACTTTATGGATCATTGTCCTGTAATGAGTCTTCATGATCTCTCCATCAAGTATACTTCGTTCTATTATCTTGTTATTCTCATCCACTGCCTCAATCTTCTCTGTCAATGTTAGTGTTTTCCCATCTGCTCAATATTCACCAAGAAAACACAAATCAAGATGTTAGTTGTACATAATCAAACTTCAAATCTTTTGCTTTCTAAGAGCGCGCTTTTATGTGATCATGATGTAAGCATGTAAGATGATGGATGTGTACATAACTAGCTAGGCTAGCTAATTTATTTGTTTTTCTTTTTTGGTGAAAGCTTGTAGATGTTTTGTAGCCTAGTATATTGTCTAGATATGGGTCTTTGCAACAGCTGAAACATATCTGAACAAGTGATCAACTAGACTATAAACTTTCAACAGAAAGAGTTGATCTGAATCAAGTTAGTTTCAGTGAGAAAGATATAGTTTCAAGGTGTATACCAATGACACAGTCCCATTTCTTAATGCTACCCACACTCCAATCTCTTTGAGGTGCCTCAACTTTTGGCATGAGATTGGGGCATAATTTGGGCATTTCTTGTTGCATACCCAAGGCCGCTTTGAAGATCTTGTCAGCGCTACACTTGACCTCTACTTGCCCCTCAATCTTTTGCAACCGAGCCATCTGTTTTTGAATATCCTTGTTCTGAGTTTCTCACTTATATATATTGTTGGCACACAGACTGGCACACGCCCTGCAGAAATTTGCAAATCTCAAGGACTTTTATAGATGAGCTAATCAGACGTATTTATCAGGAGGGGCACCATTTGTGCATCTATTTTCTGTCCATTAGCTAGTGCAGCCAGAATAAAGTTGTAGGCATTACAAATTTCCTCCCCAAAAGCTAAATTCTATTTGGTGTGCTGGCTTGAAGAGATTCTTTTAGTGAACTTGCCTCACCACTCACCAGTCACTACTATATTTGTAAGTGACAGAGCACCTTGTGGTATACCTTTCTATTTCTGACATGACGACTTTTACAAGATTCTGCATTACTAAGATTGGATTATTAGTTGCTTTAATTCTAATGTGACCAATGTCATGAGTTATATCATAATCACTTATCCTACTGACTACACATAACACATATAAAGCTTTTCTGCTGGTTTTGTCATATGTTGGATTATTAGTCTCATTTTCTTGTTCTCTTTTCTCAACTTGATGTGTAAGGTAAACTTCATCACAGAAATATAGTCCGAGGGATCACTGGTTACATACTTGGGGGGTCATTTGCTGTTGCCTATTGCGCGGTGAGTGAGGTTTTCTGTTTTACTGTTCCACATTATTGTGCTGTGAGTGAGGTTTCAACTTCATAGCCCAGGAACAACAAATTATCAAGTTAGGCAGACAATATCCTTGGAGGCTTGGAGTTGTGATAGCTAGAATTCTTCCAGGAAAATGTGATGTTGGCGAAGTCATTTGCCTTTAAATGTCAAAACTGCTGGCTGATTCAGCCTTCAGGGCTCAATATTTTACTTACTGATATTTTGAACAAATCTCTCATGATCTCTGCCTACAGTCTGATTATGACCTTTCTCTCAGAAAGAGACTGGCTTAAGCTAATCTTGTCCAGCATAGATCCGTAATTCTGTATGATGCCTGGTGCTTCAATCAATGACAACATCTTATGATGATATGAGAGCATGTATATATATCATTTTTATTCGTTACGTAACCATAGATTAGACAGTTGTAATTACATACCTCAAAACTTCAAATGTTAGATTATTGGTCACACAATATATGAATTAACCATAATTTGCACAAATTATGAAACAATCATAGTAACATTTTGTAAATTTTGCTTTGAAAAAGTAAAGTAGACACTCAAAATGGGAAGGAGAGTGTAGTTTTTATTACCAACCAGAGTCTCATCAAACGCATAAAACAAGCACTGAACCACACTGATCAATGAGTTATCCCCTCAAAAAAACCCACACTGACATATAATTAAAAGTGGTATACCATGTTCAAGCAACTCGTACATATATAAAGATAAAGATCAATCTCAGAATGTTGTAAGATTGTTGTAAATTTTTGTGGCTTTCTTAGGCGTTGGCGAGAATATGAGGTTCGAGGCCTTTAGCGACCCCAAGGCTGAAGTCTAGCAACTTCTGAGGTTCATCACAATTTTCATTGAGCTTCTCATATTCAAAGGTGATTTTCACAATGCAACAACCATCTCCTGTTGGAATAAATTCCATAGTAGTAACAAAGTCCGTGTAATTTTCCGTTATCATCTCACCACCAAGAACTGTACGACGTGTGATCTTGTTTTCCTCATCCACTTCATCAATTCTGTCTATCAGGGTTTCATTTTTCCCATCTGTTGTATAAACATCATAACAAAAAAAAAAAAGAATTAAAAAAAGAACCGATATTGGGTTGCATAAGGGAAGTTCTTTTCAACTTATAAAGAATGAAAGTAAGTTAAATGAACTGAAAGTTCAGAAGGGTGAACTTTTTGCTTAGTTGTTTTAAAACCCTATCAAGGCTTAACTAGTGCCGTTCATAGATGAATCTGGTGTTAGATGTTTAGAGCTATAGTTGTTTTAAAAGGCGGAGTGTTTAGTTAGATTAACTGTAGATGGAGCTGAAAATACTATAAAAAAAAAACAAAAAAGGACATATACTTAAAAATGTATATATTTATAAAAGCAGAAGAAGTAGTACTTAGTCAAGTGGTTTCGGCCTCGGTTTCCACATTGGAGATTATTCATTAGCTTACAGATTACTATAAAATAAGCTTCGAAAATGCCATGCCAAACACACCAATTTTGAGTTTTACATGATATACAAAAAACTACAAATTGATATCGATGTCACCCCTTCTTACTGATCAAAGAAATAAGCTGAAATAACTGACTGTATAATATATTTACACATGTCATTAGGTAAGAGCCGCCCAATTACCAAACATAAATTAATTTTTTTGTCATAACATAAATAAAAGTAACATAATTTAGATAGGAGAGAAATCAAAGTAACATACCAATGACACAGTCCCATTGCCTGGTAGAACCAACACCAACCCAGTCACTTTGATGTGCCTCAATGTTAGTAATATGATCACCGCATGCTGTGGGAATGTGGTGTTGTTTCCCTAGAAACATATGAAAAACCTCATCTGCGCTACAATTGACCTCCACTTCTCCCTCCAACTTCCCTGATAAACTCATTGTATTTGGTTTCTTGATTGATCACTCTTTCCTTTTGTCTTTCTCTTCTCTAAGGATAATTTCTCTTCTCTTACTACATAACATATATATAGCCAAAGCTGATAGTCCTTAACAATATAGAAATATTTGCTGCTTTAGCTTAATCTGGCACGTCATGGAAAATAGATTACTCTCTACCAAGTTGTCGAAGAATTGTTCCATGTTAAGTCTTTTTATATTCATGGTAACCTTCATTGACTTGTAGCGATAGGAAAATGCGGTTACTCAGATCTCTCCATTCCGATTTTTTTTAACAGTTTGACTTTTTTTGGTTAACATTTTGAAACTTTAACCCTAAATTGACAAAATATTTGCATAACATTAGTCAACGAGATTATACTCATTAGCTTAATTGACAAAAAAATTGCATCAAATTAGTCAATGGGATTATACTCACCAGACTAAATTATTTAAGCATTTTTAATGTATTGCATTTTGAAACTTTTAATATAATTGGTCAACATAGTAAAATAATTGTCCGAAAAAGTCAAACTGTAAAAGAATATAGTCAAACTGTAAAAGAATATTTTAGGACAAATGGAGTAGTTGTTTAGGATTATGATGCATACACCATCTTATTTCTCAAAGCATTGAATCACATAAATACTAATAATGAACGTGTAAATACGATTAGTCAGTAACATACAATATCACTCATATTTAAATGCTATTAGTCACTTAGATACACCTGATTCACCAAAGACGGGCTAAAAATATACATATAAATTCCTAGAAAGATCCTGATAATTCTTTTTTCTTCAAACGAAAATAATTTTCATTAACTAAAAGACATAAGGCATTTGCAATTGGGAAAACAATGACAAAACATAGTGTCAAAATGTTACAATATATTCTTTTTCGAAGAAAAAAAACTTTCTTTTCATTGCTATCGTTCTATTTGTAGCCATTTTTTGCCAAATGGCCCTTGATTCTTGTATATCCGATATTGTTGAGACCAATAAGCTTTGAAACTAACCATGCTATATGAAATAAACTGGATCTTATACTAGAAGATACTAACTTTATTGAATCATACGCAATAAACTATTGTTAATTAAACTAAGAAATAGTATTAATTTGAAAATTGTGGAGCTTAGCTCAATATATGTGAAGAATTGAAACCAAGGATTTTTCACAAGAGGGACAGAAGAGAGATGAGATAAGGTCGCATGCCATTAGATCATACTCATTCTAACAAGACTTTGTCTTTAAGAAAAATGACTAATAACATACTTGTCCAAAAAAAAAATATTTTTTAATAAATTGAATTATAACTACAATTATGAATCCTTCTACTATACTCCTAGGAGTATATAGCTATATACTCCCTAGTAAAAAAAAAAAAAAAATTCCCTCCCCCTTCCCCTTCCCTTACATCTCCATTTCTCCTTCACCTTTG
>ONZK01002507.1:627-10717 GCA_900322385.1 Pharnaceum exiguum | reverse complement strand
TTTTTTACCAAATGGGGAGTATAAAATACATAGGGGAGTATATAGCTCCCTACTCCTAGGAGTAGGGTAGAATTATTCTCCAATTCTTGCGTATACCAACCGGGTATAAAAATACACTGGCATGGTCCGCATGGATGGCTTAGACTTTGTATAGACCTTGTGCGGTAGTCGAAATTGGGGCCCTATACTTGAGGATAAAAAATATTATTTGAGGCCCTAAATATCAAAAGTCACCGCTGAAGAATACTTTGACGCTTTCTTGTAAATCTCCACGCAAAAGCGTTGCTATACCTTTCTGACGTATGCTTCTACACTAAAAGCGTTGCTATACCATTCTGACGGTATGTTATATGCTAAAAAGCGTCGGTATACCATTCTGACAGTTAATTACTGACAGTAACTTATTGACGCTTTATTGCGTCGAAAATATATCCTTTTTATTTTTGGCGTCGATTTTGCACATTCACATGGACTCTGAGGCCTTTTTGCAGTTGAGGCCCTGTTCGAGCAGACCGCTCGCACCGGGCCTCAGCCGCCCTACACGTGTACACCTGCTGTACCAAAGACGTACTTTGCTGATAAATTATATAGTTTTTTTATTTAATAACACACACCAACTCACTAAATAATATTGACAATTTGAAAAAAAAATTAATTTATCGTAAGTCACACAAATAAGAAATAAGAAACCTTATAATTTTCTGTTGAGGGTTGTGAGATTGAACTGATTGAATAAAATGGAAATTATAATCTATAGTGAAGATTACTCCTAATCAAAATTGTCAAGCCGTCCACAAGGCCAATATGTGATTGGTTGGAGTGGCCGGTAAACAACTTCATACCGCTTCGATAAAGTCTCAAGTTTGAGACTCAACGTATGCAAATACCCTCATTAGCTGACTCACCCACCATTATTAAGTGTGCGACTCGAATTAAATTCGTATGTGATCGGAGCATAGTTTCAGGTTATCATCAAGCCGTGTCAAACGAAAGAAAAAGAGAAATGGCCAGCCATGGTGCACTGCACGATCCGCACGTCATAAAAATTAATTAAGCTCGGCGTCATTATTGAATGTTATTTTTGTTGCATACTTGTTCATTGATGATTTTTTGACAGCTCATTGTAGATAACAATAAAAGTGATACAACCATCATTGACTAATGTCAACAAGTCGTTAGTATACATTAATACATGGTATAAATTTACACCGGTAAAAATTGTGACTAATAATATAATAAAAATATTAACTGATATTTAAAAAGTAACTAATAATATGTATAGAAATGTTTTATGAAAAGCACCCAAAATTAATGGACTTCTATTCATGGCCTCTCGTAAAGTCATATGTAGACAACTTAATTTCTACATACTAATTAACCATAAGCTTTTTCTTTTTTTTTTGGTCATAACAAGTACTTCATATTAATTTAAATGGTTAGCAGGCCCATGGCAATCTGCTTAGTTACAAAAGCTGAGATTAGAATGTCTTGCATTCTCATGTTTTGACCATCTAAGAGGTCCTTGGTTAACAGTTCATTACAAAAGTCATGTGGAACAGAGGTGAGATCCTCTCTAATATCCGCCTCTCTGGCGCTTCTGGCTAGACTGTCGGCTACTGTATTCGCCCACCTCTTCTCGTGGACCAAGAAGAATCTCTTTACCCTTGGCCTTGCTTTTTCTACTTTTCGATATCAAACTCTTACAAATATATTATTACATTATTACTAGCGTTTATAGTTTTATAATAATGTTTTATGCGCTTTGTTTTGGGTAAATTGAATTGTTAATTAAGTATCATTCACCTAATTTACTCTCTATGCTCGAACATAGGACAACATATCGCAGCAGCTTCGGGGTTGTATCTATAGAGAGGTTTTGCGAGATTGACCTTTGCATTGGTACATTGAGTTATTGACTTCCAATAACTTCACTAAAAATAAGAAAAAATTCAAGGTTTTGTAGCCATTTTGCTACTAGCTCCACTGACTCCACTAAACGTGCCTCGACCTTAGCTACCTGTAAATACTTATATCCTATCTTAGACAATGCCCGTGACGTGCCTCGACCTCTTAATATTTTTTTCCCTCCAAACAAAGACTTATTTCCCTCCCTCGATCAATTTACAAAGATGAAAATAGAATTTGAGACATGCCAAAAATTTATTAAGAGTTTACGTGATGATTACATACACTAAGTGTATTTGTATCATCTCCCAAATTCAGTAGTGCTTTATGGATGTATCTCTAAACTATGTAAACACACATATACCTTTTGATTGATTTCTCTATCACTCATATGAACCAATTAATTGATTTATGCAGTAAAAAATAATGTAGGGCGTCTCCACTCCTTGATAGACAATAGCTACATATAATTGTGGAGATTATATATCAGTTTTTTGCATTCCAACTCGTAACTTGCGAACGTAAGATGTTTGAATCCTGATAGCTATTCGTGATTATTAGTATATCATTAGAAATGTTGAAGTGTTTAACCAGATATTTTTGAAAACGTCCAATATTGACATGTAGGATTTTAATAATTGATTGAATGTCAGTTTTTTTTTTTTTCAATTCAGTTCAATTTAGTTAAATTGAATTCATTAAAGTTCAGCTCTAAAGAAATGCCCATAGACTTTGAAGCAAGTTGTCAAGTTGATAGTTAACAGCACATTAGCGACAACTAACCACTTAACCTGAGTTGATACTTAACAGCACATTAGCGACAACTAACCACTTAACCTGACCATTTAGTGATATGACTATAGTCTATAGCAGATGTAGTCACATAGAAATGTAGTGCAAAGTTACTGAAGTACTTTGCGGGGCCTCATTTGGAGAATCATAGCTTAAGCAGTGTTTAGGTGAGATACAATTCCACGCGTACCATCAAGATTGAACCGTGAGGACTGAGGATCAGGAACAACTACATATATACAGCTTTCCTGCTGGTTTGGTCATATCTAGTTTGTTCATATATTCCCCTTCAATACTGCTTTTCCTCTTTTACGCATCTGAGGCGATCATCTCATTTTCTTGTTCTCTTTTTCAGCTTGATGAGTAAGGTAAACTTCATCACATAAATATAGTCCGAGGCATAAGTGATCGATTACATACTTTGTGGTTCATTTGTTGTAGCACATTGCGCGGTGAGTGAGGTTTCAACTTTATAACCCAGGCCATGAACAATAAATTATCAGTATCATGTCATCCTCTATATTATTTGGCAGACATAGCGGACGAAAAAAAAGTTGTCATACTGATTGGTGTAATCTTGTATCACATATCCTTGGAGCTGTGATAGCTAGAATTCTTCCAGGAAAATGTGATGTTGGCGAAGTCATTTGCCTTTAAATGTCATAATAACTGCTGACTGATTCAGGGCTCATATATATTTCACTTGCTTATATTTTGAACAAGTCTCTCATCCCTGCCTACATTCTGATTATGACCTAATGTACTATATATATAAAGAGATTGGCTTAAGCCTTAAGCTAATCTGTTCAATGTTCCTCCTACAGTAGTCCTAGCTCTTGTCCAGCATAGATTCGTAATTCTGTATGATGCATGGTGAAGGAACTCTTACTTCGACAGCACCATATGAGAGCAGGTTAATCATTTTTCGTTACGTAACGTAACCATAGATTAGACAGTTGTAAACAAGAGTGCATCAGTGAAGATGGTTCAATCCCAAAGGACTGTCCAGATTACTATTTTCATGGTCTTCTACTCTTCTATGTACAACTTAGATCGCTATTTTTGTTATCGTTTTTTATCTTATTTTTGAAAGTACATACCTCAAACCTTCAAATGTGAGATTATTGGTCACAATATATGAATTCATAATATTTTTTACAAATTATAAAATCATAGTAAAAAATTTGTGAAAAAATGGGACGGAGATTGTAGTTTTTAGTACAAACCAGAGTGCATCGTCAAACACGAAAAACAAGCACTGAACCACACTGATCTATGAGCTATCCCCTCACAAAAAAAAACCACACTGATATATAATTAAAGTGGTACCATGTTCAAGCAACTCGTACATATAAAGGTCTTACTTAAAATGTAAGATTGTTGTAAATGTTTGTGCCTTTCTTAAGCATTAGCGAGATGAGATTCGAGGCCTTTAAGGACCCGAAGGCTGAAGTCTAGCAACTTCTGAGGGTTATCAGAATTTTCATTGATCTTCTCATATTCATAGGTGATTTTCACAATGCAACCACCATCTCCTGTTGGAATAAATTCCATAGTAGCAACAAAGTCCTTAGAACCAACACAAAAAAAAAAATATTAACAAAAGAACCGATATTGGGCAGTATAGTTCTATTAATACTTAACAAATTTAGTCTGCCCACTTCAGTCCGACAACAACGTTGAGATAGGAGAGATCGACCATTGCCACAAGAGGGGTTCCAAACTAAAACCAATTGACAATAGTCGGTGCTAAGCTTATAAGTTGGTTGCTACTCTCCTCTCTCTTCAATGTGGGACAACATTCACAACACTCCCTATACTCGAATGACTCTCTGCATCTGCGGGTCTTATGTATGAGACCATTCGAGTGGACTACATGCCTTTGAGGGAGAGGCCCATGACCGACCCGCTCTGATATCATGATAAATTTGGACTGCCACTTCAACCCGACAATAAACAAAGTGATACTTTTAATTGAACTACGTAAATATTTCACAAAAATTTGGGTGAAACAGTTTCATATATTAGTAGGTATTAGACAATATATTAGTGACCCCTCCGGTAGTTATTAATGACCCACCTGTTAACAATAATGACCCTTTTTATCCAATTTCATAAATGAAACGGTTCACACAAATTATTCGTATATTTTTACACATGCCAGTAGATAAGAGAGACCCAATAATCAAACATAAAATTTGGATAAGACAGAGATCATACTCGTAGTAACATACCAATGACACAATCCCATTGCCTGGTAGAACCAACACCAACCCAGTCACTTTGATGTGCCTCAACATTAGTAACATGATCAGCGCATACGGTGGGAATGTGGTGTTGTTTCCCAAGAAACATGTCAAATACATCACCTGCGCTACAATTCATCACCACTTCTCCCTCCAACTTCCCCGATAGACTCATCTTAATTATTTCGTTTAATTTCTTGATTGATCACTCTCACCCTTTGTCTTTCTCTTCTCTGAGGATAATATCTCTTCGTCTCTTACTATATATATATATAGCCAAAGCTGATAGACTGATAGTCCTTAATATTACAGAAATATTTGCTTCTGCTTAATCTGGCACGTCAGGAAAAATAGATTACTTACGAAGTTGTGGAAGAATTGTTCAATGTTAACTGTGTTGTATGTAATATGTCATTGATGATTACATAAACCAACATTGCCTTTTTTTTTTAAAAATTTATGGGAACCTTCATTGACTTATATTATAGGCTTATATATAGGCTATAGCTATCGTTTTATATGTGGCCATTTTTGGCAAAATGGCCCTTCACTATACAATATTTTTGAGACCCTTTGAATATTTATCATACTGTGAGAACAAAAGTGGCTCTTATGCTAGAAGATGTATACTAACTTATTGAATCATAAACTATTGCTAAAATAAGAAATAGTACTAATTTGGAAATTGTGGAGCATACCTCAATATATGAAGAATTGAAACTAGGGATTTTTCTTAAGAGGGAGAGATGACATATGAGAGATGAGAGGAGGTCGCTTTCCATTTAGATCCTACTGATTCGAACATGACTTTGTCTTTAAAGAAATTAAAATGACTTTTGAACATACTTTTTTTGATGAAAATGACTTTTTTTGTCTTTTTTTGAACATACTTAATTATCAAAGCTATAATTTTTTTAAAAAATTGAATTATAACTATTTTTTATTTTATTTTAGAAAACAAAGTGTACAACAACCGAATGTAAATCCCATTAAATGGGGTTGCTCAGGGTCAGGATGTACACAACCTTACCCCTGTTAAGAAAATCGAGAAGTTGTTTCCGAGATTGACCCATTGCTATATTGAAGTATTGACTTCCAATAAATTCACCAAAAAAAGAAGTAAGGAAAGGTTTTCTTATCCATTTTGTTATAATCCATAATCACTTTAATCTGATAATTCTTTCAACTTTATAAGCAGTTGACCTGTTAGAAAACACACACCAACACACTAAATAATATCTTCATTTTAAAAGACAACTTATTTCATCATAAGTGGCACAAATAAGAAGTTAGAAACCTTATGTCCCGCCGTGACCTTGAACTGATTGAATAAAATGGAAATTATAATCAATAGTGAAGATTACCACAAATCATAGTTTTCAAGCCGTGTCAAACCAAAGAAAAATAGAAATGGCCAGCCATGGCGACGCACGACCATTACCAACGTCATAAAAATTAATCAAGAATTGGCCAGCGTCGTTGTTAAATGTTTTTTTTGATGTATACTTGTATCTAATATCTCATTGGTGATTTTTTGACAGCTCATTGAAGATTAATTACAATAAAAGTGATAGAACCATCATTGATTTATTACAACAAATTTTTGGTATGATGGTAATTTATATCTGGTGAAATTGTGGCTAATAATAAAAAAATACTGACTAATGATATTTAACATGTAACTGATAATATGTATTGTAATAATTTATAATAAAAAAATCTGATATAAACTTACACCGATACACCTCAGAATTAATGGAGTGTTTATAGATGTTTTGTAGCCTAAGGGTTCTCAAAATAAAAATATGTTTTGTAGCTAGCCTAAGGGTTCTCAAAAAAAAAAAGATGTTTTGTAGCCTAAGGATATCTGGCGTCCTCCACCTTGCGGCACTTGGAAGCTGAACACCGATGCTGGTATGTTGGGGGAGTGGGGTTGTGTATGGGGGGCTGTAATTCGGGATCACGATGGGGAGCTTGAGGCTGCTGGAGTGCATCAAGAGGAACTGCGAGTACAAGGGCCTTTCGATGTGGAGTTCCAGGAAGCGAAGGCAATGTTATTTGGGTTGAAGCTGGCGTTGGATACTTGTTACATGAGGGTTGTGACGGAAAGCGACCATCTGGGTCTCGTCACCAAGCTAAAGAAGATGATCATCCCCAAGTCAGCCATCGGCAATGTTATCAAAGAAATTTTTATCCTTTCCGTTAATTTTGATTTCATTTCTTTTTCGCATGTTCGTAGACTAGGTAATAAAATTGACGATAATCTTGTATCCTTGCAACTATATGACTTTACTTTAGCGATTGTTTTTGGATTGAAGATTGGCCAGCGGAGGTCGAAGATCTGGCATGTAGTGATGTTGCTCGATTAATGGAAATGCACTAAACTACCCTTAGAGGAAGTTCTAAAAAAAAAAGATGTTTTGTAGCCAAGTATAGACGTATAGTGTTTAGATATGGGCCTTTGCAACTAAAACATATTTGAACCATAGTGAACTAGGCTAAACTTTCAATAGAAGTATAGAACGAGATAAACTGAATCCAAAAAATTTCTAATCCAGCTTCGAATATCAAGTTAATTTCAGTGAGAAAGAATTCTTTTCAAGGTGTTTACCAATGACACAGTCCCATTTCTTAATGCTACCCACACTCCAATCTCTTTGAGGTGCCTCAACATTTGGCATGAGATTGGGGAATTTGTGCATTTCTTGTTCCATGCCCAAGGTCGCTTAGAAGATCTTGTTATCGCTACACTGGACCTCTACTTGCCCCTCAATCTTTTGCAACTGAGTCTTTCTTTCTTTCTTTTTTGCGTTCTTTTTTTAATTTCTTGTGACAATCCAGTTGAGAGCAGGAGAGGATTCAACCTCAGGCCGTCACATAAACTATCAACAATCTACAGAAAAGACAAACCAATTGGATTTTTTTTATTTTACGGGATTATTCAGAACCTATTCTCAGTCCCCCAATCGAGGCATCAAAGCTATCTATGGAAAAGGGAACAGAAAATGAACACTTAATCACACTGATACGCGTCTGTGTACAAGTTCAAGCAACACATAAAATGTTCATACTTAATGTAGCATATAAGATTATTGAATTTTTCACTTTTCTGGCTGTGCCTTCCTCAAGCGTTTGCGAGATGAGGTCCGAGGCCTTCAATGACACCAAGACTGAAGTTGAACAACTTATGAGGCTCATCAGCATTTTCATTGAGCTTCTCATATTCAAAGGTAATTTTCACACTGCAACTATCATTCCCCTTTGGAATAAATTCCATGATAGTGGTAAAGTCCTTGTAATTTGTCTTCATCATCTCACCATCAATAAATTTACGACGTATGATCTTGTTCTTCTCGTCCACAGCCTCAATCCTCTCTACGATTGTTTCAGTCTTCCCATCTGTTGTATGATCACCATAGGTAAAAAGAAGAGGAAAGAAACATTAACATTAGCTCAAAGTTGGTGTTTCTAGTAGTGGATATTCAAGTAAAAGAGTTAAATATAAGAGAGCAATAATAGTAAGATATACCAATGACATAGTCCCATTGTCTGGTAGAACCAACGCTAACCCAGTCTCGTTGATGTGCCTCAATATTAGTAACTTGGTTAGAGCAAATACTGGTAAGGTGTTGTTGTTTTCCAAGAAACATTTCAAGTACCTTGTCTGCGTTACAATTGATCTCCACTTGTCCCTCCAACTTTCGAGTTTGAACCATCTTAATTATTTCTTGTAATTTCTTGATCACCCTCTAACTCTATCTTTCTCGATCGATCTGAGGATAATTTACATGCACAGTGACAGGTCTGAGGATAATTATATAGGCAAAGCTGATAGCCCTTTAATTTGCAGAATAGGAATATCTGCTTTAGCTTATGTTCACTCATTATTTGATGATTGTATAAGGCATAGTGCATAGGAGAATAAAGTAAAATACTTGGATGCTAAAGGCTCTATGAATTGAAAGTTTTTGTTAAAATCGACTGTATAATCAAGGTGATCTGTACAAGTTTTAAAGAATTTCTTTAGCACCAAGGGTCCAAATTTGGTTAGGAAGTTAAGTATGACAAGTTTACTTAGCCAATTTAGTGTTACTGCCTATTTTTCTGATGTACATTTGATCGCCTGTACTTTTTTTTTGCTAATGGAACATGCATTTGATCGCCTGTACGCTCAACAATTCAAGTACTTTACGTCTGTACATCATAACGAGGGGGAGCAGCTACAAGACTCACAGAATCACTCTTTGAAGCTTACTGTACTACTTACTAGTGCAATACCCGTGCGATGCACGGTTTTTGAAAATAAAAATTTTCTTAGTTATTAATTGTTGTCTATTTTGTATTAATAAATCTTATATGATGAGAAGTTATTATACCATGTTAATTTAAATGTTTTTTTCATGTTAAACCGGTTAACTTTAATATTTTTTTAAATTGTAGTTGATTTGTGTTCTAATCATTTTTTCTCTCTAAATTTCAGCAATCAATTTGCGAACGTCTTTTTTTTAAAAATAAACTAACTGACTTTGATTAAATGAATGATTATGAACTGTTAGTAGTTTAATTTATTGATACTTTTTTTAAAATAGTTTAAGTTCTAATTAATGAAAAGTAATTGTTAAAAAATATATTTCATATTTTTTAAAAAGGATTCCCTAGTAGTCTAACAAATAAATTAGTGGGGGTAGTGCACCCTATTTGTCATTTTTTAAATTTTTTTCATTACCTTCTGAAATAAAATTGTACACATTATTTTATTTTTTATTTTTTTTTGGAAAATGGTTAAACTTTATTAAAAAATAAACCATTATCCAAAGGATGGCAAAGCACCACCCCTCGAGATAACATCCAATTACAACTTAATGATAACTCAAGCTAATAAAATCAACTAAGCATACTAGCTATCTAATGTCTTACAGGATTGTTCGAATAAACATGCATCAATCTATCGTATACCAAACTCTTGATGAAAGCAACAGTTCTTGCAATGGTGGGATGCAGATCTTCAAACACAGCCGAGTTTCTAGCATACCAGAGAGCATAAACTGTAGCCGTAACAGCCAACCTCTTGATTCTTTTCAACCAGTGTTTGCCCTTGTTCGACCTGAACAAATGTCTCATTATTTGGTTCAAAGCAGTCGAGTGAT
>ONZK01002506.1:128391-155826 GCA_900322385.1 Pharnaceum exiguum | reverse complement strand
AGCCGCACTTTCCATTTTCCAGCTTGGTGAGCTACGGAATAGGCCGGTGCAATTGGGGCTTCATTTTCCTCATGGCTATTAAGGACGGTGAGAGAGTGTGGTGCTGATATTTCAACAAACACATCCAGTCATTGCTTGGAAGCTCCCCTAGAGAGATTTTCTTCAATGTAGTACAGTGGATGGTTGCTCTTTGTGTCATTGTAAAGTTACTAGTTTACCATTTTTCTTAGTGGATGTAGAGAATATCATACCAGAGTTAAATTTCCTTATGCAGTAAGATGGAAGTATTCAATACAAACAAATAAAGTAATACATATTTTCACACAGCCACAGCTACAAACTCAAATATAAATTTTCATCCAGTTCATTATCAAGGACAGATTTATTCTAATATTATAGCAAGCTGCATAGACTGAATATAAGGTGGAAGTACATTCTGCAGTGTCCTGCGCTAAGCACTGGCAAGGTGAGAACCGAGGTCACGGAAGACACCGAGTGCAAACTCCACTAAGTTATGAGGTTCAGGAGCATTTTCATTGAGCTTCTCGCATTCGATGGTCATTTTAACTATGCAGCAGTTGTCCCCCTGTGGAACAAATTGCAATTTTGTAGCCAAGGACTTGTAGCAAGTCTTCATCAAATCTCCATCAAGAGAATCACGATGTATGATTCTGTTTTCCTCATCCACTGCCTCAATCCTTTGTATGAAATAGTGGGGACTCCCATCTGTTACGTCAATCAAGACCAAATTTGTTAAATGTATTAATAATTTTCTTTCTAGTGAGATTACATACTATCATAGAGGCAACAATTTCGCACAAAACTCTACAAACAGTGATGCTATAATCTTTCAAAGGAGCAGTTTAAACTAAGACAGTGAAGAGTAAAGAAATTACCAATAAGGAACTCCCATTTCGTGGTACTCCCCACACTGGTACAGTCTAGCTGATGAGCCTAGGTACTTTGTCGGAACACGCATTGGGCACACTTTGTCCTTCCAAAATAGCCTGAAACACCTTGTCAGCTATGCAGTTGAGCTCCACTTGCCCCTCCACTTTGTGCAATTGAGGCATTTCTCTTTGTCTTCTCGGTACTAAATTAAAGATCTTATTTCACTCAGGATATATCACCACTTGTTGCAGTATTGAACTGAGAACTGCAGGCAATATATAGGAGAACTGCTACGTACCCCGCCCAATAAAAAGGATTAGAAAAACAACACACAAAAGATGCCCAATACAAATGTTCTATGTGCAACTTGTTTCTTGTGCACTCAATATAAGTAGTCAATTGGGTAGATTCGCATGTAGTTGCAGAATAAAGTTAAGGTTTGTGAATGTCCTCCACCATAGTCCATAGATACTCGAATCTCAAACTTATTAACCGAACAAGAACACAACCAAGTACCCTGTCTTTATTCTTTTCGTGTGCATGCGTGTGGGTGGGGGGTGGGGTGGGGGGGTTAAATTAAGTGCAGGAATCCAACTATGCTAGGGGGGAAGAGCTTCACTTGGAAGCAGCTCCATCTCAAACTGAGTTGTTGTACAAGTTTTTTAAGGCTAACAAAGAGAGGCTGAAGTCACAGCTGAAAGATACTATCATGAATAACTGAGTAAGCATGGTAATGCTCTTTCATGCAAGAGGACATCTCACAAGAACTTCTCCTTGGTAGCTTGGTCAAAGGAAAGGAAACTGCTGTTCCGGATCATGAATCCACCAATAGCAACAGCTCATGAAGAGCCCCAGGCTGGGAGGTAGATGCGCATGATGTTTTGTGTTTCACACGAGTTAATTCGTAATGTTAACTAGCATGCTACTGAGATCGTATGCCATAATATCAGGGATTCAGATAAATAACAGTACAAAATTGTACAGAACAAATGGTATATACTACGTATAAAATTTTGACTTGTGAACAAGCAGCAGTGGATGTGGAAGTGATGATATTTGCTCAGAATAACAGCTACTAAAAAGTTGCAGAAATGAAGAAGTATCATATACAGCCTCTGACCAGTTAGAATAGTTAAATCTCGTTTGCCTTTGTGTTCCACTGAAAGTGCAAACCCAGGCCAAAAGAGAATTTCATTTCATCACAAGTTGATGGTTTGATCACCCAATATACAATCACAATCAAACAGAACTTTGCACCCAAACAAAAAAAAAATCTTTGGCATTACAGGATTCAATTATTTCAGACACTCCCAACTATTCTTTTGTAGAGACATCCCCAACACATCCAGTCATTACTTGGAAGCTCCCCTACAGAGATTTGGTTGCTCTTTGTGCCATTGTAGAAGTTACTAGCAGTTTACCATTTTTCTTAGTGGATGTAGAGAATATCATACCAGAGTTAAATTTCCTTAATGCAGTAAGATGATAAGTATTCACTACAAGCAAATTAAGTAACACGCTAGCAACTGATGATGACAAACATCTCAGGCTCTTGAAGCATATTTTCACACAGCCACAGCTACAAACTCAAATACAAATTGTCATCCTGTTCATTATCAAGGATAGATTTATTCTAATATGATAGCAAGCTGCATAGACTGAATATAAGGTGGAAGTACATTCTGCAGTGCCCCGCGCTAAGCACTGGCAAGGTGAGAACCGAGGTCACGGAAGACACTAAGTGCAAACTCCAGCAAGTTGTGAGGTTCAGGGGCATTGTCATTGAGCTTCTCGTATTCGATGCTCAATTTCACCAAGCAGCAGTTGTCCCCCTGTGAAACAAATTGCATTTTCGTAGACAAGGACTTGTAGCAGGTCTTCATCATGTCTCCATCAATACAATCACGACGTATGATTCTGTTTTCCTCATCCACTTCCTCAATCCTTTCTATGAAATAGTGGGGACTCTCATCTGTTACGTCAATCAAGACCACAAATTTTAAATGTATAATCAATTTTCTTTCTAGTGAGATTACGTACTCCGATAATCAAAGAGGCAACAATTTCTTACTCCGTACAAAACTCTACAAAGAGTGATGCTATGATCATTCAGAGGAACAGCAAAAACTAAGACAGTAAAGGGTAAAAATAATTACCAATAACGAAGTCCCATTTCTTGGTACTCCCCACACTGGTACAGTCAAGCTGATGAGCCTCAACATTAGATACTTTGTCGGAACACGCATTGGGCACACTTAGTCCTTCCAAGATCACCTTAAACACCTTATCTGCTGCGCAGTTGACCTCCACTTGCCCCTCCACTTTGTGCAATTGAGCCATTTCTCTTCGTTTTCTCGGTACTAAAAGATAGATCTTATTTCACCTAGGATATGTCGTCGCTTGTGGCATTGTCGAACTGAGAACTGCAAGCAATTTATAGAAGAACTGCTACCCCAACCAATAAAATGGAAAAGAAGAGAAAAACAAACAAAAGATGCCCAAATCAATTGTTCTATGTCAACTTGTTTTTCCACTCAAATATGTATAGATACCCATTTAGTGGTAAAATAAAGTTAAAGGTATGTACGTAATGTCCTCCCACTAGGAGATATTCCTATCTCAAACTCAAATTTGAACGAGGACACAACAGAGTACCCTTTCTCTTCTTTTTTTTCCTTTTTTTTTTTTGCGAGGGAGGGTGGGTGTATGAATCCAAGTCTGACAGCTGACTAGCCCAACAGATATTGAAATCAGGGGAAGCATGTAATAACAATTTATGTTCACAGATCCTGAAAACTGGACTTGAACAGATTTGCAACAAGAACAGCAAACCAGTGCAATCCCATTCCGTTGGTGTCTACGGAGTCAAGAATAATGCAACCTTTCCTTTGTACATAAAGAAACAGAGAGGCTGTTTCTGGGAGCGACCTAGATGTATTGCTACATTGAAGCATTGACTTCCCCAAACTTGAACAGATTCTCATTACAATAAAATTATTTCGGATGATAAAAGCAGACGAAGAGCAGCCATTGATAACGAATGAATGGATAAACGGTGACAAATCAATCTCCAAATAGTGAATATATTCCCATACAAGTGCTTGACACTGAGATGTAAAGCATCCCTGAAGGACCACATACAAATTAGAAAAATCCAGTGCATTAACTAGCTTACATGAGAATTGGAACTTCACCAAAGAAGGATGACACTAGCAAGGCAACAATGATGAATTATATAACATGGCATGATTACCAAAGGAAGTCGTCAAGAGTCTATATACAATGAGTAAAGAAAAATAGCTACCTAGATTCATGTATTCACTTATTCCTCAACATTATTATCAAGTACAGAGGTCTTTGCCTTAAATGAAAGAACTGGGTAAAAGGACTTGATCAAAAAGAGTAGAATCAAAAAAGCAACCACTACAAGGAAATTTGACGTAAGAAAAGGAAAAGAAGGATGAGTACTCAAGAGAATGTGGCTGTGAACAGAACCATCCTCCATCCTTATCCATGAATTGAGAGAGAAAGGCGACTCAGTGATCTCCACTATTCTCGCTCCTCTTGGCCAATTCCCATACCCACCGTAACCAGTGTGTCTAGCATAACACAACCACATCTTTTTGTGAGGGCAGCACCAGTCATTGCCATGGTCATGACCAACGAATACAGCCTGTCATCAGCAAATAGTTACATGAACATGCCATTACACTGACATAGTTGGAGAAGAGAAGAAAAAGCAAGGGAAAATATTTAACGAACATACACATGTAATCATTGTTCTGTAACCACTCCAGCATAGTCATCTTGAGCACCATATCCACCACATTACAAGCAGGTGTAAGGGACTAAGAGGTACCATGTTCATGATACCCAACCATGGCCATACTTATCAGCATATGAGAAACTTTAAGTTGACTATAAAACAGCAGAAGCTGAAGATTGTTTGTTAACACTCTGTGGAACATCGTGAGAGTACTGGGTATACCCCTTCCCCTCCGACAAATTCTTCAAAGCTGCGGGGAACAGAGCCTTTGGTACCCTCTTCAGACGATGATATAAGAGAAACTGTATCACAGAAGACCGTATGACTACATAAGCAATGAATCTTGAGGAAAATACTGTGATCAAGCTCTGGTAAATGCACTTATTCTGGGATGGAAGCATTTGTTTGAGCACTGCTTTTCATACATGGAGATGTACTGATGAGTGATGACTGGAAACTATCCTAAAACTGTCTTTTGGTAATGAAAGTTGCTTTGTAGTCACGATTTCCACACCTCCTTACCCCAAATTAAAATATTTTACCAACCTTTGACAAGTGGCAACAAAACATCGTTGGAAAAGGAGTTTAAAGCCTCACCACCCAGAGCGTAGCTCTTCTGCAGAGCAAAGCATGTACACAAAAATAGGAGGGAGGAGAGGGAGGGGTTGAAATTTGTCCTCACCACACAAAGGGGTACTGGAATGGAGATCCAAAGTCAGCCACCACATTTCCATAGGCCTTATCGAGGCTTCAAAGTACATGTGTATAAAATAAGACTTTAATAGTCTGTGGCTATATGTATTAATGTTTGATCCCTAGAAGACAAGGATCTGGCAAGAAGAAAATGCAAATGGCACCCGACTTCGACACATCAAAGACATAAATTAATACTTTGCAAGAGAGCAACTTGGGTCCAGATAAGAAAGATGAAGATAGAATCATCAGAATGGCAATTACAGTGAACCCTGAAACAATCACGATCATCAACATACTAGGTAAACACGTACTCAATATGCAATATGTGCGGCGAAAGAAAACAAGAAGCTATGCATCGAAAACAATTTGAAAAGAAACAAACCAGGTATCAAAACTGACACAATATGATGAAAGCCAAATCAGATCTTTGGAAGGATCTCATAAATTTCCTATAGTTGTATCACACTGAAAAAGGAGAACCGTGTAAAGCTCTTACTTGGACTGATGGCCTATGTTCCGCAATCTTCATGATTCCAAGCTCATCTTCTTGTGTGCACACTCTCTCTTTGTTTATTGAACCTACACAAGGCCGAGGAACAGAGAACCACGGCGCAACTTTCCGATATGCTTTAGTAGGAATGTGCCAGAAGAGTAATTCAGGAACCCTGCAGGACAAAGAATAAAGTATCCGTAAGTTTTGTTGCAAGGACACTTTGCTAGTAACATGTCCAACTCTGATGTAATTGGCCTGACAATTCAAACACGTCACAAAACTCAGTATTAAATGAGATAGCATTTTCATAGTAATACTAGTAGCAGTACCTAGAATCGGGATTTATTTCTTGAGATTTGCTTTTGAACCACTCTGCTTGGGCACTTGAAAGCAGTTCAGGATAAGAGCCTCCTCCTGAATCTAGAAAGTACATAAAAGCCACTGGTGAATCCAAATTATCCGACGATGAAACTTGCAGGACATAGTTCGAAACACTTGGCCACAGATTTCTAGGTCCGTGCTGAGAAAAGGACAGATTGGTATTTCTTATATCTTGTGCCAGCAGCTCCAACCGTGCTGTGCCCTTGAAGCTGCATTTCTCATCCCCTGGCATCAAGCAACAACAAAGCGAAAAGAAGAGAGCAACCAAATAGATCAATACAATCTGCTGGAATTGGTGTACCAAAAAGTTTGACTTGTTTAAAAAAAAATTGACTCTCAGCTGATACATATAGGTTCCTTTACCCTCAATAATACAATGCAAGATCCTTACCAATGTACGATGAGTTTGTAGACGAACACTGCAACGGGGGAATCCCACCTCCAGAAAACCATTCCCTAGGCCACTCAAAATATGAATCGTCATGGTTCCCAAAAACGCTTGCCCAAGGTATGCTCCTTTCTCTTATTGGTGAGATAGCTTTATCCCAGTATGAGCTCGCATTTGCAAAAGGCACATTATTGGCTGTCACTAAATCGCCAAGATACACTACAAAATCTGTGTAAAATGTACCCCAAATCAGGTGCCTTCAATAAGAGCAACACAATTATCCAAAGTTAAACTCTTTCTGCCCTCCTACACTCCTACAGCAAATTAATCAATGAGAAGGGGATAAAGGTCCGGTTGAAGGGCGACACACCCAGTACTTAAGCTAATTGGTCACTTGGTCTCAGTCCTGGCATTAATCTCATAGCCCTCTTATGAGAAAAAGACAGGAACACAGAACTACTACTAATTACCAAAGTAACATATCAACTTCCACATTACCCCCCTGCTTCTAGTGAGGGTCTGATCAGTAAACAGAACACCTTTTTTCGTTGAAGAGACTGAAAAAACAAAAAAGAGATAAATTGTGATAGATGCAAGTTAGTGTCTTGATCAGATAATAGTTATCAAATAAACTGCTACCATACTAATCAACATCCAGATCTCTTCTTCAAACACAAGCATCAGTTAACTGGATTCTTCTGCAGCCTCCCTCAATAAAATTCAAATGTGGTATACTGGTATCTATCTACTCAAATGTTTCTGAAGTCTATCCACAAAGAACAAACTAGCTAGGCTTTTCACCATTAACTCATCACATTCTTACTCAGACAGTCAGGCTAACAGTTATCACCAGTACCCTATTTCAAAATAGATCATTTCAATAAAAACTTGAATTCAAGGCTGATCACTGATTCCATGCAGCTAAAATCAGTTCCAACAAAACTAAAGATGATTCATATTTTCCGACTACCAACGTGACAACTAATTTACGACAAAATGGGACAGTTTCAATATCTACTACCTACCCAGATACTAATAACATACACAAACTCCCAGAATCCCAATATAATTAAAAACAAAAAACAATCTTTTTTACTTTCAGCAGACAAAAAGACACAAATTTCCCAAATTTCAAAGACCCAACTCATAAAACAGCACAACAACAAAAACCCACATGCCCATTTACCCAACAAACAAAGATCTTCAATAATTAAATCACTAGACATAAAAAAAATAACTACAATTATCCTACCTGGGTTTTCATGATCAAGGACAGAAGACATGACTTGAAGGGAGTGAACATCCTGTGTGGGTCCCCAATCACTCCAAGCATTCTCACCAAAGTGTAAGTCAGCAAATATTGCTGTCTTGAAAGTTGTTGTTGACCCATGCTGACTTCCACGTGGCTGCAAAGTTTTCAAGGCACAGCATGCAAGTGAAATTTGGTGGGAAATTAGTACTAAGGTGATCAACAGAGAATAATAGTTAATTGGTTGCTTTGTTCTCCTGTGATTGCTTGGTAATAATCTCATTATTATGTTTTTAGTGTAAAGAAAGAATTTGTTTTGTTGTTAGTGAGGAACGTTGGTTGATTATGTTGGATATAAGTTACAGAAAAAATGAGTGACAGCTGACAAGTGACAATAATGCTTACAGAATTAAACTTATACTATTATTTTTTAACTTATTTTTTCTACTATTATATTATCATGGAAGGAATCATCCAGGAGATATTCTTATTATCTTATGGAATACTGATCTTTAAAGAAAATAATATATAATAGGACCACTGTCGGACACATGTGTCCAAGTAAAGATTATTGTAAGCTATTTCCCAAATATGAATTATTTCGAGAAAATCGCTCAAGTAGGGATTATTTACAACAATTTTGCCAAAAAAAACACCTCTCTTAAAAGCAAGCCCTTTCTCTTCCATTTCCATGCGCTAGCTAAGGGTAGCTGAATGTTTTATACTCGTTGTCTTTTCATCTTTGTTCCAAATTCCAAACCCAAACAATATTAAGAACTTTAGACTGTAAAACTGAGTTGAGTATCGTTTTATGGAACAATATACATGATTGCTTGTATTATGGTTTCTTTTATACGTACATATATATAATATATATATATATAAGATGATGCCTTGATGACTATCCTCAACCAAGTCCTCCAAAAAAAAAAATCCAAGAACAAAACAATTGTATAAGAAACTAAAAAGAAAAAAATGTCTTTTGAGGAGCAAGTCTTTGATGCACTGTGTGTACCCGTATACTGGGTGAATTTATAACTAATAATAAAGGGATTGACAAACGGCATGAAAAAGGTTACTAATGATATTTGTTGAATAAGAAATTTGTGTGAGACCGTCTCACACTAACATTAGTGTGAGACGGGTCTGGCCAAATGACCCAATTTTTTTTTTCAATTCTATACAACTGAAAAATGACCCAGATAGAACTGAATAATGATCCCCTAAAATGAATAACGAACCCCCTAGAAAAAATGTATGACAAGTTAAAACTGAAAAATGACTCCCAAACAACTGAAAAATGACCCCCATGCAATTGAAAAATGACCACCTAGAAATGAATAATGAACCCTCTTGAAACTGAAAAATGACCCCTTTACAACTGAAAAATAACCACCTAGAAATGAATAATGAACCCCCTAGAAACTGAAAAAATGACCCCCTTTACAACTGAAAAATGACCCATGTAAAACTGAAAAATGGCACACATATGTTCTCTGAAAAACGACCCATGTACAACTGAAAAAGGACCCCTGTAAAACTGAAAAATGACATCTTTACAACTGAAAAATGACCCATGTATAACTGAAAAATGACAGACATATATTGTCTGAAAAATGACCCATGTAAAACTGAAAAATGATCCATTTACAAGTGAAAAATGACCCCTGTACAACTGAAAAATGACCCTGTTAAACTAAAAAATGGCAGACATATATTGTCTGAAAAATGACCCATGTACAACTGAAAAATGACCCCTTTACAACTGAATAATGACTTATGTACAACTGAAAAATAACGCTATTTGTGTTTGTTAAAATGCTTTAAAAAAAAAAAACAAATGTACCTAAGAATTAGAGAAGTCTCTCGTTTACAGCAAAGTATGGGTACCTCACTAGTCACTAACTCACTACCTCTACCTCATGCAACCTTTTTTTACCTACGTATAAAACACAAAACAACAACCTTTTACCTGTTAAAGTTGTGATGACTTGTTCAAACTCAAAAGGATATCCTTAAACCACAAATACCAAACCAAATAACCAAAACAAAACAAAATAGTTCTCTTCTTCTCTTTTGTTACTAACAAAAGCTTTGTCACATTTGTTATCTCAAAAAAACAGCCCTTCACTTTAAAACCCTTCCTCAACTCCACTCTCTCACTTCCACTCATCAGTAAGCTCTCACTCTCTCTTCTTTCTCTCAAAAACCCATTTTCCTTTCCATCATTGCTACTCAATTCCGTATTTTTTTGGGTCTGTTACGTTTGTCTGTCTGTCTGTTTGTTTCTCTGTCTTTTTTTTTTCATATGTTTATTATTGTTTGTTATTGCTTACATTATTACTATTTTAATTTAATGCCACTGCATACTAACCTTTGGCTTTCCTTATAAAGTTTTAATCATTGGACTTGTTGGATAATGTAATTCTCTATTTGGGTTTTGTTTTATGTGTTGTCATTTCCATGTTAGGCCCTTCAATTTCTGATCTTTTTTTTTCCTCTGTTTTGATATAACTAGCTAAATTTTGCATAAAATCTTTCTGGGTTTTTCAGATAATTCCCAGCAATTCATTTATTCTTGTTTTTGGTTTGTTTTTGCTATCTGGGTTTTCTGAAAGAACAAAAAAAGACACCAGCTTTTGATGAATTTACCTTTTTATAAACACACAAACTTATGTGAACCCGTTTTATTTATGAGACTCACTGGGTGTTAATGACGGAAAAAGGTTGATTAATGACCCCGATGGCCATTAATGACCCCATCTCATATATGAAATAGTGATTTCTCTGTTGACCAATGAGTCAATGATCAATTTTATTTTGCATTGTTAATAAAAGAATGTGGTCATATTGTATTCATATGATGGATATTGGATCAGGTGATTATGTAACTTAGTCTTATCTCATTAATTCATAAGATTATCGCTTTCGTCGTAAGTTATTGAAACTTATTATGTTGAATTATGAATTTCCATGTTTGACTGTAGTGGTTTAAGTGATTGATTGATTGGTCTTAATTCAACCTTAAAATGATGTGATAGCCATTTTTTTTGAATGAGTTAGGACTTATCTATGTGTGACTGAGCTATCTATACTTGTTTGGCTTTTCTGCTTTTTATTTGTCCTTGTGTGAATGGATACTTTCTCCTCAAGATACTTGTCTATTAAGTGAACAATTTTGTTTTCTCTTTCGTTTGAAAGGTTTAGGCTTTATATTGTCTAGTGCAGCTTGGTTTTCGAAAGATTCATAATAATCGCCTGCCTGTCTTGAGTAATTGAGGGTGACATTGCAATTCTTTTGTGCATTCATTGCGTGTTTGCGCATTCGCGTTTGGGTAGTTTGTTGTTCTTGGTTTGTTCTGTTTTTGAAGCGTTTGGTGATTGTGTTATTTGAATTCACTTTGTCGCCATGCTTTTTCTTGCTTCACCTTAGAACTTTGCAGCGAACCTCACTGGTTAGTTTCATTTTTCAATTACAGTAATGAAAGTGTTTTCGAGGTTGTGGAAGCTGATGTTGATATAGCTAGTTCATTTATGTTGAGGTATATGGAATTACTTGAAAGAACGTTGATTAATACGATTGATTGGGGAGTAGGTAGATACTTTTTTGGCCAAGGATCTCTGGAAGAGTTACAGAAGCAGGTCATATTATTAAGTATAATAATCAGATTTTCCTTTTTAGACTGCTATGTGTATTTGGATGTCATGGAAAGGTATCTTGTCCTGGTATTTGTATTGCTTGCTGCTCTTTGGCTATACAGAGACTGTTGTTCTTGTTATCCATTTTAATGTTCAGTGGTGTATTGCTGAAGCCTTAATTGCATTTCCAATTTATTTCGAACTACATATCAATCTATTCTCTTGTTGTGGTGGCATCTCATGAATTTAATGTTTCTTGCATGTTCCTAGAACTGAATCATGGGACAAATTCTCGGATGTCTTCAAGTTGGTCAGTCGACTGTGGCTGTTAGGGAACGATTTGGAAAGTTTGATGATGTGCTTGACCCTGGATGTCACTGTGTTCCCTGGTGCATTGGAAGCCAGATAGCTGGTTACCTTTCCTTGCGTGTCCAGCAACTAGATGTTCGTTGCGAAACCAAAACTAAGGTCTGCACTTGCTTATATTTACTTGATCTGGAACATCTACAGATTTCTTGATGATGGTCACTAAATTGGCTTCACGGCTGATGATTTCTCACTGGAGATCATTCCCAGTGTTGTTGGTGCTTACCTCATTTATGTTGTGAAAACAGAAAGTAGTTTCCCTGACTTCAGAGAAAGCATCAATACTTTGTCTCTAGAACCAATTTCAGTTTGGAAGCAGTGGGCACTATTTACCACGTTTACTTAAGCATAGGAATGCCCTAGCTTTGAGCTGTCATTTACTCTTTGGCCATATGAAATTTGTCTTACTTTTGTCTCCTGTGTTTTTCCTCTCTTTGTCCTGAAAAACCTTGAAGCTTATGTCTTAAACACGTTAATTGAATTTTCTGTTGTGATTTCAGGATAACGTGTTCGTCACAGTAGTCGCATCCGTGCAGTACCGAGCTCTGGCAGAGAAAGCAGGAGATGCTTTTTACAAACTCAGCAATACTAGGGAACAGATTCAAGCTTATGTCTTTGATGGTATGTGTAATTAGAGCAGACGGAGCTTTGAAAAGTACAGCTAACAAAGGAAAATGTTTTGCATATGTTTTCTTGTTATCAATACAGGTGAAGGTATAGCGGGAGTGATAATTTCCCAAGAGGATCTTCACTTCTCGTACTTTTATTCGTTAGCAGTTCAATATGCAAAATTGGACCTTTTTCTGATCATTTGGATTAAAGATATTAACAAAACCTTTCACTTGTATACTTTTGATCTATGTGCTCCATTACATTAATCACCATTCTTTTATCGTTGCAGTGATCCGAGCATGTGTGCCGAAATTGCACCTAGATTCTGCCTTTGAGCAGAAGAATGATATTGCCAAAGCTGTTGAGGATGAACTTGAAAAGGTTAGCCATTCTGCATAGGCTACATCACTGGGAGATTGTCGGACTTCATTGTATAATCTGTTTCCTGTTGTGGATATGCAGGCCATGTCAGCTTATGGGTATGAGATAGTTCAAACTCTTATTGTGGATATTGAACCTGATGTCAATGTGAAAAGGGCAATGAACGAGATCAATGCAGGTTTGGCTTGACTATCCTGTCTAAATTTTGTGGTTTATCTGGTTTGGTTGGATTATCTGATTCTGATGAGAATATGTGAGCAACTCTGACTCTCACTCTTCAATGCTTAACAGCTGCTAGAATGAGATTGGCTGCCAATGAGAAGGCTGAAGCAGAAAAGATACTGCAAATAAAGAGAGCTGAGGGTGAAGCTGAGTCGAAATACCTATCAGGGCTTGGAATAGCTCGTCAACGTCAGGCGATTGTTGATGGGCTGAGAGACAGTGTGCTTCACTTCTCAGAGAGTGTTCCCGGAACAAGTGCCAAGGACGTCATGGACATGGTTTTGGTGACTCAATACTTTGACACCATGAAAGAAATAGGGGCACAATCTAAAGCTTCTTCTGTGTTCATCCCTCATGGACCAGGTGCAGTCAGAGACATTGCCAGTCAGATCAGGGATGGCCTTCTTCAGGCAAATAATGCACAACAGTAGGGTGAACGAAATTACTGAGTTGTTGGCGCCACAGTGTGCAGTTCAGTAGTAGGGTTTGTGTAGAAGTGAATAATGGGTAGATTATTTCCAGTTCTATGATAGATGATTTGATTTGGTTATCATAAAAAAAAACCTCTCCTACTTGTTAGTATAGCATAGATTAGGAGTCGCTTTGACCTACATCATAATTAGGGTTACTGGTGTTACTGTGTGAGCAATAATAATTAGTGATTTCAGTGCTCCTATATTTTCCTGGTGGTGTAAGAGACATAATGGTGAATGAAATGTGAAGTTGATTGGTGACTTTAAGATCACAGAACGCATACACTTGATTTCATACGTTTCTATGCCGCTGATCTAAGCTTATCTACAATTGCTGTTCGATCTGATGAGCTATTTTATGAATGTTTATCATGTTGAATGGAGGGATAGTGGGACTGGGATACATCACCTACAGACTACAGTACTGGTAGTTTTTTGGTTTATACTTAACAAAGTTCACTGTCATTGTCTAATTCCATTTAGCCGCATACTTCTGATAGCTTACTTGTGTGAACAATTCATATGCGCCTATTGTTTTTTGAGGGCAAGCTTCAGAAGGATAGGAGAGAAGATATTAGTAACTAAGAGGACAGCTAATACTGACAAGGGAAGGGGATATTCCACAAGACGATATCCCTTATTCCTAGTTTCCTACAGCATGTAAGTTGTAACCACTAGCCAGACACTTTCCTATGTTCTCATCCTCAGCGGATGTAACCAACGACTCCTGCAACTCTAACCGTTAATACTAACGGTACAAAACCTGCAAGACTGCAGGCCTTCCTTTGGAAATTAGATCAGCAGGAGATTCACGCTTCAGTAACAAATTCATAGGGGCTGAGAAACACACATAGCCACAAACACCGTTAAGAGGTCTACTCAATAAAGTAGTGGAGAACTGGAGATCCATGATTAGATTTGAGAATGCACAAGACTCCCAATCCAAAAACAGGAACAAAAGGCAACTGGCTCAACAACCAGCTAAAATTATTTTTTACAATTTGACCACCAAAATGAAGCAATTCAACAAAACCCATGAATGCATTCCACATAAAAGATGTTCGAATGTTCCACGCCTACTTATTAGCCGTCCATTAGAAAACACCTCGGAAAATCGATTTCACTCTCTTCAAGCTCATCATTCAAGGTTTCAAGGCTTCAAAGCTATTGCCAATCCAAGCTTAGCACTCTTCTCGATGGCACGAGTGTCAACCTCTCCAGAGAAAGTGACAGTAGACTTTGGACGCCATTCATGCTGGATGAGAGCGCTTGCTTTGCCGTAGTTGTTAACACGGGCCTTGACCAATGTCAATGGATCCAAAGCATGTTGAGTACCAATGGTAAGGGTGTTCTCGTTACTTGAGAAGCTGTGACTCATCTCTGCTCCAACAGCAGTGTTGGTGAGTGGGCTGACGATGTGGTAGTATGAAGCAAGCAGACTGTCACCTTTGTCATTCCTGCAAAACACGTTAGCACATAAGATATTATTTCTTTTCCAGAGCTATGTTCTCAAAGGGAGAGGAGGATAGCAGTTAGCAAACAGTGTCATAACACAGTAGGCGCCACTTACACGTTCAAAGAAGCAATCAGATCAGAGTTGGTGAAGTTCAATCCAGCATTGCATTTGGTGAAATTGCTAGAAGCAGTGTCAAATGCAAGATCAGTCCCCAAAGAAAGAGTGTTGTTTCCAATCACACCAGAGAAGTTAACGATAGGGTTGGCAGTCATGCCAATACTGGTGCTAATTCCAGCATACTCATGCAAGTACTGGAGCTCAACCTGTTAACAACATCAAACATTCAGATCAGAACATCATTTCACCTATTAGACTGACTGTAACAGCGTTTCTGAAAATTTTAGCTACAGCAAAGTAACCCTTGTTTTACCTTGCCGGATCTCTGGTCAGGAACTTTAAAGCTGAAAATGGCCTTCAAGCCAGGAGCAGGTTCATCAACTGTGATTGTGGTGAGAAGCTGCAAAAAAGCATAGAGGAAAAAAAAAATTATAACAATGTGAAAGTCATGACGAGAAAGGAAAACTTTATGACACCATCAAGCTTCCATATCACTGAAATTCTCAGTTACACACAAAAAACAAAGATAAGAATTGAAGGACCAAGATACACTACTTACGTTGGAATTGGTATCAACTTTAACATCGGTGGTAATGTTCTTGTTCACCAACTTGGTGCTAACATCAGCCAAAAACAGATCTCCCTTCTTTATCCCATTGGAAGTGATAGCCTGCAATAAACAAGGATTTAGCACCGAGTTCAAAGATCAAATAACAGAAAAAGATGGTAAATCCGCTCATATAATCATCATATATAAAGCAGTCACATAATTCAATAGACCTGAAAAAACTAGTTTCGCAAGACTCATCACGTCAATGTCAACTTAAAATTGGGCTACTCACAAACCGATCAATGACTTTATGACCTATGCATTGAATGTAACACTTTGAATTGCCAAAAACAGGTGAATACGATTTAAAATCAAAACTTTCGGTAAATGGAACGATCAACTGGAAGATGTTGCAAACTTATGATTAGTGAAACATCACCACTAAGTACTAACACGCAAGGTCAACAACAAATAAAACAATTGGCATAAGTGACATACATTTTCCCCAATATTTGGGTTTGGCTAGCAATAGCCACATGCCCACATATAAAATACTATCCATGTTAAACTTGGGCACAATCCGAAAACTACGAATTCGATCAAAGAGTATTCAAAACAACTGAAAAGTAAAAAGTACAACACATAGCACACAATGCCTCACAATTTTCTTTCTTCAAAACACAACATAAGCAAATACAATCAATCTATGATCCAGACACCAGACAACTTCATCATCCTAGAACTGGCAATTCCAAAAGTTCTCTACATTCAACCAATTCAAAGTTTTCTCCGTCGCAAAACCGAAAACATATCAAACACCACATTGTCAAAGTTGCAAATTCATCAGTATACAAGCCACAGCCACTCACCTCAACATCAGAACACAATGACCGAAGCCAACACAAACAAACAAAAGGTTGATTAACATCAGTAAATGCTACCTCCAACTATATACTTTATACCACAGCACCAATGAGATACTCAATACCTCAAAAATGAAATGAACATACAAAATATTCATCTACTTCAGACAAAATAAAGGAGACAGAAACTGAGGGCTTACAACTCCAGTGGAGGTGAAAGTGGTAAGAGTGAATTTGTGGTCACTTTGGTAATCCTTGTACAGAAGATCTGCAAATTAATCATTTAAAAAAGTCAAATTTCAGCTGATATTTCCACATCAAACAATGAACAAACTTCTAACTTTACCCCAAAAAACCACACCAAGAAAACCCATCACATGAAGAGAGGAGAAAGTGAAAAAGGCACTAACTTTAACAAGAATTTCACAGTAGCAACAGAAGTAACAAATGTCAATTTAAAACCAAAATGAAACAAATCTCAAAACTAAACCAAACCCACAAGAACCCATCATCAAAATGAAAGAAAAACACTAATATTTACTAACAGCAACACTAACAAACAACTAATGAACCAAATGACAAAAACTAAAAATACCAATCAAACAAAACAACCAAACATGCAAAATCAGACCACAAATATGCATAAAAGATAGATATCAACAACAACAAAAAAAGTCAATTAACCTTCAAGAAAAACATCAAAAAAAAGGTAAAAATAAATCAATAAATCAAACCAACAAATACCCATCAAGATAAAACAAAGGAAATAACAAAAAGACACAAACTTTAGCAAAAACATTCACAATAATCACACAAATAGATAATAAAAAAATAAAAAACAAACTAAAATCTTCCCATCACAAAATAAAATACCCACCAAGGAAAAAATGTATAAAAAATCACAATAAATTACCCACATCAAAACAAGAAAAACCCATCAAGGAAATTCAAAAATAAATTAAAACAATGACAAACAAGAGAAAAAACAGATCAAAAACTAGACAAAGAAAAGGAAAAGGGGAGGTGACCTCTGGCTTTCTTGCCGATGTCAGTGTAGAGACCAGGACCCTTGACCATCTTCTCTGGCTTGAGTTTTGGGAAGAGGAAATAGATAACGGGAAGGAGAGAGAGAGAGAGCAATCGGTGACTGTTTGACAGGGTTAACTAATAACTTAGCTGCTGTTGTGATATGTTATGTTGTGTTGTGCTGTGCTGTTTGTTGGCTTTGTGGAAATGTGCTGTGTTGTGTTGTGCTGTTGTGGTGTGGTGTTGATTTTTTTAAGGAAAATGATAATAAAAAATGAAAGATGGGGGAAAACCCTAGTGTGATTGTGGCCGTTGGATTAGTTTGTCACCGTGTGTTGGGGGTTTTTGAGACGTTGATTAATGTTTTTATTATTTGGGTTTTTTTTGTGTGTGGAACTGTGGATTTTGATGTGAATTTGTGTGTCTGTGAGGTTGTTCGGCTGAGCTACTACCTTTGAACATTTCTCTTCTTTTCTTGGGTAGAATTGTAGAAAGAACACTTCTCTTTGTGATTGGGAATTTGGGATTCATAAAAAAAAACTTTAAATATGATTGATAGTTTAATGCAAGTCATTTAACTATTAACTATTAACTATTAATTATGTAGAAAAATTTGTATGAACTAGTTCCACACTCCGTGTATGGTACGAGGTCAGTTATGACTAGCAAAATGTCATTAATCAACTTTTTCTATCATTAATGACACAGTGTCATATACGGAATCGGCTAATACAAGTTTTTGTGTAAATTAGATGCACTCAAGTATTTTGTTAAAAAGTGAAATAATGTGATGTGAATTTAGACTTTATATGTAAAATAAAAGAGATAAGATAGTTTCTCAATTGAATTAAAATTAAATGGAACTGATTTTTTTTTATGGAAAAATTAAATGAAACTAAATTATGCGAATGAAATAAAATTGAATTGGAATAAATTAAAATGAATTAAATTGTATTAAACTAAATTAAATTCCAATTAGAGGTGCTTAGTTAGCTTATTAGGTAACTAAGCTGTAGCTGAAGCTTATTAGGTAGTTGAATCTGATTAGTTAGCTTAAGCTGAGCTGAACCTTAACAGATAATCTAATTAGGGTGTTCGGATGAAGTAGTTGAAGTTGAAGCTTATTTATGTAAAATGACATAAAAGAACAATTGTAATTATTAATTATAAAAGATAATTATTTTAGTAGGGGTAATATTGGAATATAGAAAGCTTATGGCTAGGAGATTATTCGATAAGTTTGTTTATACAGCTTACCAAATAAGCTAGATAAGCTGTCTCTATAAGCTGACAAAACGAACACAGCTTATTTGTAAAAGTTAAGCTTATCTTATAAACTGAGCTTAACATTATTGAATAAACTGTCAATAAACTCCGAAACCAACGGGGCCTAAATCTACAAGTAGAATTTGAACAATGTCAAGATGAAGTAAGAGTTGTAAAAATTGTCAACTTTAAGCAAGTTATTTTTATTCTTAAAAATGTGGACACAGCACATTCTACATGATGTCAAGTTGACAAATGACAAACATGCCGGCAAATAATACTAGTATAGTCCTTAATCGAAAACAAGCAGGGATGCGAATGCGAGGACATGGCCTTGGGGTTAGAGGAAGTTTTCAGTATTTATCATGTGGCATAGTCACATTTACATGTCAGATTGTCAATTTATCATGACGGAATGTGCTTTTATTCCGATAGAGGATCCATGGAGTATCAGTGTATCACCAATTCACCATCCGAAGTTTTGATCACCATTTCATTGTACTCCGTAATTGGTTGAAGAGCACATCCAAAGAGGAAAATGCTTGGATGATCAATTGATTGCAAACTACTCCTGGACGTCCTAGTATTGTTTCGTTGTTTGGTTAAGAGGTTGCTGGGCAGGCTTCTTGTATGATTTCGATCCACAAACAAAATTCTCATACTGGACTGGCCCTATGGATACGGGGTCGCCATAAATGTCTGGATACAATAAGGCCCAAACACTGATCCACCATTAGTCTATTCCTCATATGACCTGTAACTCTGTAAGGACAGTCCAAACAAGTTACTCTTGAAAGTTGAAAATTTATGTTACATCTCTTGTAGTGTTGTTTTTTTTTTTTAAAAAAAAGGTAAGGAAGTAAAAGATTAGGAGGTCCTCCTCTCGAGGAACACTCCTAACCTATCATCCGAAAGAATAGAATCTAAATCCTTAGACCACGAAGAATCCCATCTTGTAAAACCATAACGCCGTCCATACGAAGCCATCCAGTCAGCCGCCCTATTTCCTTCACGCCATACATGTCCTGCCACCCACTTGTCCACACGCTGTAGGAAGCAGCGAGTATCTCTTGTAGTGTTGTGGACATGCAATTCATGATCAAAATTTTACTTGGGTTATTTCATATTTTATGATATTTCTATCAAGATGTGAACATAGCTTTATCTTTATATGTATATACCGGGTGTATAATAAGCGAGTTGGACTTGAATGAATTTTTTGCCCTTATTCTATTGAAAAACGGTCTTATTAAATTCAACTATGTTAGAGGCGTAGAGCTACAACTATTGAAATGCAAAACCTGGGTAAATATGGATAATTAGGGTAATTTTATATGTGCAACCTTAATGAGTTGTAAGTTTGCAACTCAAGTTGCACCAATAATTTTGGCACAAATTTGTAAATATGAAGTTTATACTCTAGCATATAATACGGTATAAATGGGATCTACTAGATAAAAGTTTAAAGCGAATTTTAAAAATTGATATCATCACCCATGTGCCTAAAATCAAGCAATTAGTGGGCCTTACATGCAATTCTCTATCCTTCGGAATTAAATTTTAATTGATTTTATTGAATACGGACTATTATCCGATTAGTTAACAAATAAGAAGAATGTATAGAAGAATCTAAATAAAGGTCTTAATGACTTGAATTATACTTACACTTTCATTAGTATAACAATAAAGGTACAACATCATAAATTTTTATTTTAGATTTTTGCAATCATTTCTACTTTATTAGTTAAATCTACTTGAAATTTATGAATGGATAAATGAATTTTGAAAAGAGAATATATGTTTTTGTCAAGAAATGCTCGGTTCTGACCGGTCTGACCATAGTATAATGTTGAAAAATCGGTCAGACCTTCGATTATTCCCGATTGAACTAGCATGTCCGGTCCAATTTTCATTGCTTGAACTTTGCACAAGTCATTGATATACAATGAAAGAGTGGAATTTTGAACTTATTATCTTACCCCCTCTCCTCCAATAGCCAAATTCCCATAACTTATGGCAAGTAATTTGCGTGAAGAAAATTTCCTTCTTAAGGAGTGAAGCGAATGAGTGATCTAAGTATCTAACAATGATTGAAGTGCCAATCTTCTACGTTCAAGGAATTGAATTACTAGTAGAATTTTCTAGCTAGGCTTTCTTGTACTCCACATTGTAAATTGACCCTATTGCGACCTTACGAAGATTATAAGCAATGTTGTTATTTTGTCAAGAAAAAAAGAAGAAGAGTTTGAGTAGAAAATGTAATATCTAGGGAATACGTACGTAGGGTAAAGAGTACTAAACTACATTCTAGCACAGTGCCACAGTGAAGCTGCTGCGTAAGTAGCACCGATGTAAACTGTAAAGTACCCGTTTGTTCTACGCAAAGGCCAAAACTCCTTTCTATTTCCTCAAAGCATAGCCCGCCTCACACCGTCCATATTTTTTGGATCTCTAAATATCTGCTGCATATCTCTCTGACCTGGACAAATTGACAACGAAGAACTCTGTGCAGAAAAAAGGACCTTAATAAATATTGGTACACATGAAGTTATGAACACGAGCCAATTATTTTATGTGGTGGTCAATTCCTCGAAGATACGAGTACTAATATCTTTTACGAGTTTCATTTTTCTTTAGCCTTCACATTTTATGTCGGCACTCGTCACTACTGTATAAACTATAAACATCCATGATATGATATTATGATGGTCCTAAACTCCTAAAAATGTAGGGTAACTTTTGGGAATCTAATTGACAATGTACCAAATTTACTGTACGGAAAGGGAAATTAAACGAACTGTATTGCTGTATACCGTATTTGGTTGTGACTTGTGACTTATGACAAGTGAGCTTGGTGATCCATACTATAGCTTTATTAATTATTTGACTTGCGATTATTTAATGGCCCATGCCCATTCAATCATTCATGATCAGTACTCCATATACATTGCTCATACGACCATATTGGGATCATGATAATAGAATATGGTCCAAAGTAGTCGGCCAAGGCTTGGTTTCACTACGGTTATGGGCAACTAAGAGGATATGGATTGGAATTTTAGATATATCAACGAATACGATTTCCCTTCAGAAAATTTGTGTGAACCGGTTTAACATTCGACTTGGTGATATGGGTCATTATTGTGAACTGTATACCTTTGCACTTTAATATTAATTAGATTTTCTAAAAAAATATTAAATTTAATCTAAGTCGATCAAAACTTTGCTAAGAGATGCACTTTTGAATCATTTTTTTTTGTTTTTACAATGGTATGTTTACAACATTTGTAGGCTGTACACGGGTACTGCTCATGGTACACCCTATAACACTATATATCTTTCATAAGGAGAATGAAGTATAAGTTTCTAGAAAAAATGTTTCTTTATAAACACCGTTGGTAAATAGAAAGGAGAAAAATTGTGTTAACCCGTTTTATATATGAGACTGTTATTAATAACCCCTCTAGTACACAATAATGACCCATCAACTACATAATAATGATTCTTTGACTATACAATAACGATCCCTTCCAGGCTTCCACTCAGTCTCATCTATGAAACAGGTTCACAGAAATTTTTTCTCAAATTAAAATGGAGGGTTATATGGAGGATCAAAGTGTAAAAGTTACCGCTTATGCGAGGTCTCGAGTTCGAGCCTCAGCGTATGCAAAGGTCTTTATTGGGAGACTCACCCACCACAGTCAGGTGTGCGACTCGGGTCGGGTTTAGACGTAGTCTGTGAACCAAATAGGAAAAAAAAAAAGTGCAAAAGTTTTCAAAAAAAAAAAAAAGGAAAGTGCAAAGGTTACCGTAGAGTGTAGATTGTATGGAGGGTCCCAACTCCCAAGGACTAATATGGCAAAAACAAGTCACAACCTCACAAGAAAAGGGAAGGGCAAAGGCAAACAACAAGGCAGTCGTTCAGTCAGTCAGTCACATTTTGTTTAAATTTAAACACAAATCATTTCATTTCAGAACAAATAATAACCAAACTAACATCTTACAGACACTACTATTCGTTCCATTCTCTCTCTTCTGAAATATCTAAAAATCGTACTACAATGTCAAGAAGTGTGTCACTAGAACCTCTCCTTAACCACACTACTCTAAGACAACAACAACAACAGCAACAACTAACACACAAACTAAACAAACCCAGAAAATATGTCCCATTTTCAGCTAACTGTTTCATCAGTTCAAAGCCAGTACAAATTATTGGCGGGAGTTTATTTTCTAACTATAATCACAAATTTATGTCTGTTATAGCTTCTTCTGCTGCTGCTACTACTACTGATACTGACACTCTCCAAAAGACCTCTGATGATGATGATGCTACTGAGGTTGTTTACACTGAGACATTTCAGCTGCCTAGGACTCAAAAGGTGAATTTTTTTTGTTGGAAATTTTTGATTTTGATTAGCTTTTCTGTGACCCTTTTCGGTTTTATGTATTGGGTATTTTTTGTTTTTTGATTTGGTGGAGTTTTGATTTTTTTCATTTTGGAGATGGGTTTGTGCTCTTTTGTTGGATTTTTTATATATCTTTTTGTTGATGTGTATGGGTGTTTTGGCAGGTGGAAGGGAAGATATACATAAGGTTAGATCAAGGGAAAGATGAAGATCATTGGAAGTTGACAGTTGGATGCTCACTTCCTGGGAAATGGATTCTTCACTGGGGTGTGCAAAATGTGGGAGATGTTGGCAGGTTTGTTTTTTTGCAACAATCTTTGCTGATTTTTTTTTTTTTTGAGTCAAATTGCATGTCTTTACTTGATAATCTTGGCACTTTAAAGTTCTTTTCTTCATTGATCTTAGTTTAAGGACTATATATAGAACATTGGTTATGGCTTATGAGAAGCTGTAATTGCTTAATGTTTCATTGATTGAGATATGGTTTTGGACCTTTAGTCTATAAGGTGTGAGTCTGTATTTTGTGATGCATTTATGAGATATGTATGTACCACTCAAAGTCTTGAAGTATAATGTGGTTTGAAGTTAGTCTTTTAGCTATGATCTTTGGTTGTAAGGTTTATTTGAGCTACTAAGATATGGGATCGTTTGGTTTGGTTTTCTTTGTTGGAATTTGTCTTCATTTGATTATTTCTTCTGGTAAATGCATGGTGTTACAGGGATTGGGATCAGCCGCCGAGTGAAATGAGACCTCCGGGTTCTGTTGCTGTCAAGGTCTAGCTTCGGTGTTAGATATGTTAGTGTTTTGTAATCAACTTGTTGTTTGTGTTTATAGTATAAATCCAGGTTATGTATAAATTTTCAGGACTATGCTATAGAGACACCTTTGCAGCAGTCATCTACTGCCAAGAATGGAGAAGTTCCTCACGAAGTGAGCATTGAATTCAATCCCAATGGCAAAATTGCGGCGATAAACTTTGTCTTAAAGGTGCATTGTTTTCTTATACCTTCTGTTTGCCATGTATTTGTGATACATTCTCTGACCCTGTGCCAACTTCTCTGATATCTGGCTAGGATGAGGAATCTGGGTCATGGTATCAGCACAAAGGGAGAGACTTTGTTGTTCCTCTTGTCAATTACCTTGGTGATGGAGACAATGTTGTTGGAGCAAAGAAGGGGTTTAGTTCATGGCCAGGTAGGGTGCAATTTCTCTCTCTCCCCACCCCCTCCCACCTTTTGTTATTTTCCTGTTCCTTTTCTGGCCATTCTACTGTAAGGGCTGCAAAGTTTTTCAATACTTATGTATGGTGCCATATCTTATTGCTTCTGACATTATGAGATGCATACTACAATTTATTTGTACAGCAGCTATGTATTTAGAAATCGTTGTATCACACTATCACAGTTACATTAGAGCCGCTGTTTTTTGTCATTGAAAATCAGGGGTCTTTTGCTGTTTCATACGTGAAGGCCAAGAAACTCTAGCTCTATATTTTTCTTTGTTGTTGATCTGTCTGAAAGTATACTTTGTTCGCTTAGACTTGTGAATGTGTAGGTGAAATCAGCGGATGACTCATCGCATATGAGGATGATTCTCTGCTTGCAGAGCTTGTTATGTGATCAGGGCCGGGAGATGTCATATTGAGTGCTTGAATTAGTCTCTAGTCTTCCCCTTCACTTTTTTTTTTAACTTCCATCTCTTAAGGTAAATCGATCTTATTATTCCTTGAAACAACTCCATTTCAATTTTTCTTTTGTAGGAACTTTTGGACAGCTCTCTAATATTCTCCTAAACGCTGAAGAAAATCAGCCTCCAACTGAAGGCAGTGTTGAACCACCTGCGGGATCCATACAAGCAAATAGGCTGCTCGAAGGGTTTTATGAGGAGCAGCCTTTTGTAAAAGAAATTACCGTTTGCAATTTGCTTAAGGTCTCTGTGAGAAAATGCCCTGAGACATCTAAAAATCACGTCTTTCTTGAAACTGATTTGCCGGGGAATGTTGTTGTTCACTGGGGAATATGCAGAGATAACAACACTAATTGGGAAGTTCCGGACAGCTCCCTTCCACCAAATACAGAACTGTTTAAGAATAAAGCATTACGTACAAGGCTCCAGGTATTGTGCTTGATAAGGCTACACTATATCTGTTTTATCCAACGTTCAGTGACTCTCTACTATGATCATGTTGTTTTTATGTTGCGGTTTTGCAACTTTCCAGCATGACTTTCAGAAAAACGCTATGGGTTCAGGAAGATTTTATTAAAATCTGCTCTGCCAGGTTGCTAGCTTTTGATTTGTGATGAATTTAGCAGTCTCATGGACCATTAGAGCAACTGGAAAGTCCCACTTGAGAAATTTAAGAGTGCCAGAACAGAACTGTATTGGTATGACATTCGGATAAAAGATTCTGAAATTTGACTGGAATAAGGAAGGCGTAAGGCTTGTTACTTACCTACATAAGTTTTTGCATGTAAAAAAAAAACTTGGTTTAAGCTATGTTCATCAGTTCATTTCGTAAAGTGAGAACTATCCGAAAATTGTCATTGTTCTTAGTAGTGTTTGGGTGCCTACATTTTGTCTTTGTTTCTTTGTTTGAGTTTCTTTGGAGAACCCATTCTGCTTGGGATTATGTTATTATCTGCGCTTACCCAATTGTTTGCAGACAAGGGAGGATGGATGTGGAGCCAAAGGCTTGTTTACTTTAGATAAAGATATTACTGGATTTCCTTTCGTTTTGAAGTTAGAAGATGACTCTTGGTTGAACAATCGAGGAAACGATTTCTTCATTCCTCTATCTCGAGCTGAGAGTGGATTGGATCTATCGACTGAAGATGGTACGAAGGTTTTTGAAGAGTTGGTGCCTGGTTCGGTAGTTAAGGCTGACATGCCGGCACAACAACAAGAAGTAGATTCAGAGACTACATTTACTAATGGAATTATTAAAGAGATAAGGAATTTAGTGACTGACATCACCTCTGAGAAAAAATGGAAAACAAAGAGTAAAGAAGCACAAGAAGATATACTTCAAGAGATTGAGAAGTTGGCTGCTGAAGCGTATAGTATATTCAGAAGCTCTACAAAAACTTTCTCCGAGGAAGCTGAGAAGGAAAGTGAATCATTAAAGCCTCCTATTGAAATTACCTCTGGAACAGGTTCTGGATATGAAATTCTGTGTCAAGGATTTAACTGGGAGTCTCATAAATCTGGGAGATGGTATGGGGAGCTCCAAGAAAAAGCTGCAGAATTGTCTTCACTTGGATTTACAGTCATTTGGCTGCCACCACCTACTGATTCTGTCTCACCTGAGGGTTACATGCCGAGAGATCTTTACAACTTGAACTCCAGGTCTGCTTAACGGTTAATCTGTAAAATACTACCACTTACCTCTCTTTTTATTAAAAAAGGCACAACTTATCGGGGAATCTGCTCCACAATGATGGGTGCACAAGCAATTGTTGTTGTTGAATTAGATGCTAATGTCACATCAATAGCATATCTTTTAGTCCTAAAACCCTCTGGGGGTTGGTTACCATGGAACAAAAGGAATCCACGCGTGCACCTAGGCACCCACCCACATAACATACGATCTCACACACAAGCACACCAATGTTTTTTTTTTGTCAATATGTAGAAATTCAGATTTGGGATGTACTATATTCAAACGTACTTGATTATCAGAAGTATTCATCAGATATCATCTAACTGAAGCTATACCTTGAACTGGGGGTCGTAAGAATTCTGAAGGTAAACTTATCAGGGTTCTTATTTTCTATGATATTATCATGTTTTTGAATGTAGATACGGTACAATGGATGAGCTGAAGGTTGTCGTAAAGAAGTTTCATGACATGGGTATAAAGGTTCTTGGAGATGTTGTCCTGAATCACCGGTGTGCCCAGTCCAAGAATCAAAATGGTGTCTGGAACATCTTTGGAGGTCGTCTCAATTGGGATGACCGTGCCGTGGTTGCTGACGACCCTCATTTCCAGGTACACTTACTTATCTTGGTTTACGAAATTATCCTTTCTTCTTCTTTATCTGTTTTATTTTCATCTTCTTCGAGGTAGACAAATAGTTTCATGATGTGATCATCACAGCAACTTTACTGTGATGGACTGGTTTGGCTTTCTTTATGGATAACCTTGGTAGTAGAACCTTTTTTTTTCCCCGACCCAGACGCCTGAGAGGTGT
>ONZK01002506.1:116816-128014 GCA_900322385.1 Pharnaceum exiguum | reverse complement strand
CACCCCCCCCCCCCTTTCGGTTAAATGAAAACATGAAAAAAAAAAAAGGAACTCTTGCAGTGTTCATTGCACTCAGATACTGCATGTTGGTGTTATCTTATCTCTGCTGTTGCCATTTGAGTCGCTGAAGTTGGTAAGAAGTGTCCTGATTTTTGCATTATGAGTTTGTTTCTGAAGTTGGATATTAACGACGTCCCTGACGTATTCAGAATAGGACTGGTGCTTGACTGCATGCACTGATGCAGATGCCATAGGTGTATAAAGCATATATAAACTTTTTTTCAAAAACAAAGAACACACATTTTGATTTACTTGATTTGAGTGGATGAATTACTTGAATTTGAGATAACTTTTGGCATAACCAGTCTGTTGTTTCTGTGTTTTTCCAGGGAAGGGGCAATAAAAGTAGTGGAGATAACTTCCATGCTGCTCCAAACATTGACCATTCTCAAGATTTTGTCAGAAAAGATATAAAAGAATGGTTGCTCTGGCTGAGGTTAGTTACTTGATTGATGTTGCTAATTATTTTCTCCGCGTTTTGTCAATTGCATTTCTTGAAGTACACTTCATACAACAGGCGGATTCTTTTTCCTTCTACCATTTGGTTTACTTTTATAACGAGACTCTCTGCTGGCATACTTATTTTTGTATCACTATGGTGAATTTCTGGTACCATTACCTGCAGGAATGACATTGGTTATGATGGGTGGAGGCTTGACTTTGTTCGTGGATTTTGGGGTGGTTATGTCAAGGATTACATTGATGTTAGTGAGCCCTACTTTGCCGTGGGGGAGTACTGGGATTCTCTTAGCTACACCTACGGTGAGGTTGACTACGACCAGGATTGTCACAGACAGAGAATAGTAGACTGGATAAATGCTGCAGGTGGAACTGCAGGGGCATTTGATGTCACAACAAAAGGGATTCTTCACGCCGTAAGTATCTGCTTGTGTAGGAGACTGTTTAACTTCCGAATTGATGGTTGTGTGATCTTTGTACAACTTGATTTTTCTTGGCAATTTTGTTGCTGTGCAAGGGGACAATATTTTAAACTCCTTTATCACTTCAAAATCATGACATAACCTTTTGTTGTTGCAATGTGCTTGTATTTGTCACGAGTCTAGAACAGTTATCTAGCCTGCATGCTTGATCATGTAATTGTTTTATTCTGTTCTCTTTATTTGTTATCCCTCTTGGTTTGCCTGGGTTTTCTTTTTTAATTCAATCAAGTTTTTGTAATATTGCACAACATCAACGAGTCAAACTCAGGTACTTGCCTTCCTATAAAATCTGGCTGAGGTGGCCCTTTCATGCATACTGAGAAATAGGTGATTGCCCTAGTTAGAATGTAATCTTTGTTGGACCTTCACCCAATGATGTTGAAGTTACTAACCTTGGATAAGATATGTTTTATTTGCTGCATATTCAAACATAATTTTGGGTTTCATGTGTCTCGAAGCAGTGATTTGGGGATGCGGTGCCAACATCACGTGTATCATTGTGGAGCTTCTTGTTATTTTGAATTCGGGCTTACCATAACTGTTGTTTGTGGTCGGAATGCATCAAAGTCAGTTGTCTTTTGAACATTCATCTTTGTTAACCTTCGGTTGGTCCTATGCTGTCTCATCTACTATGTGTTTTTTTTTTAAATTCGAGCTAACGTGATTGATAACTGTTGTTTGTGGTCGGAATGCATTGAAGCCAGTTTTCTTTTAGACATTCATCTTTTTGACCTTTTGGTTTCACCTATGCTGTCACGTCCAAGTGTTGTTATTTTTTTCTACTATGAGGCAAAGAATTCTGTGCTTATAAACATAATTTCGTATAGGCTCTTGAAAGGCGTGAATATTGGCGTTTATGTGATGCAAAAGGACGACCCCCAGGGGTGGTTGGCTGGTGGCCTTCTCGTGCTGTTACATTTATTGAAAACCATGACACTGGTTCCACACAGGTGCATGCTGTTTCTTGCTTTCTTACCTTTACCCACCTACTAAATTGTTTTTTGAAACATGTTATTATACAAGTTGCTTTTTGTTGCTACGCAATTACCTTCCTTTTCGTACAAGGGTTTGCAAACAAAGAGGTGGGCAGTGCTCTGTGAATGGTTGAGGCTTGAGAGTGTTTAAGTCTCCTCCGTTTGAACTGTACAACGTTGTTGTGTGCGCAAATCCCAATATCATGCATTCTTTTCCCTTTAGCTGGTCTTGGTCTCCCTCACTGTCTTATCTAAGTTTGTTCCTTAAAGGGTCATTGGAGATTTCCGGGAGGCAAGGAAATGCAAGGATATGCTTACATTCTGACTCATCCTGGAACTCCTGCTGTTTTCTATGATCACATATTTTCACACTACCGATCTGAGATTTCAGCACTCATCCATCTGAGGAACAGGAAGAAGATCCACTGCAGGAGCACAGTAAGCATCTGATACCACTGGCCAATTTTGTGATATTCATTTTTGCAGTGTTTAATTATGAATTTTGGCCTTCTTTAGACTTAAAATTTTAGTACATTGTTTAAGGAAATCATGCTGTACTGTCTTCCTTTATTCCTATAAATTTCTCGGAAATACAACACTCAATAGACATGATGGTTATGCTCCCTCTGGTGTGCAGATGAAAATAGCCAAAGCAGAGAGTGATGTTTATGCAGCAATTATAGATGATAAAGTTGCTATGAAAATCGGACCTGGTCACTACGACCCACCAAGTGGGCAGCAGCAATGGGCGGTCGCTGTCGAGGGCAATGAATATAAGGTCTGGGAAGCCAAATAAATATGGCTCGAGAATTTTGAATATAAATGGGAAGACATGAACTGATGGAGTTTCTTGAGTGTAGAGTATTGTGCGCAGTTATATAGAAGCATTTGTCATATGAGGTACGTTTCCTCAAGAATTATGTCTGTAATGAAATTCAAAACTGACGGATCAACTATGGGGTAGAAACCCTCGAGCTTCTGGATATTGGCTCGTTCCAGCTCTTGGTTTGCCGAGGATTTGGAAAGTGAAAATGTTGTTGCTACAAGTATATAATGTATCATGTCTATACATTCTGTGACCATATGCACAGGGTCCAAAACTCTATATAGTAGCTGTTGCTGTAACAGTAAAAACCATTCTTGTGACGCATGTAAGGTTACTCATGTTCTAATACTCACTACGGCTAAATAAACGGGATAAACTGTTCTATTTCATTGACCATTTTTGTTTTTTTTTTCTTGTCATTTTAGTGATTTGTATACCGTCCGGTTCACCATTGCTTTACTTCGACTATATCCGGATCCAACCTGATTCGTACCTGATTCATGCACTTGGCTATGGTGGGTGAGTCTCCCAAAGATGTTCTTTTAAACTCAAAATCTCACTTAAACGGTATGAAGCTTCTTACCACTCCAATCAACCCCACATTGATTCAAGCGACGAATTTAGTTAGTATAACAAATTTCATGTCAGTGCCGCAACATGGCAGTATGTTCATAAGGACGTTGTTTTAATCATATTTTTTTGACAACATATACCACTCTTTTAGGAAATGGTTCTCCACCCATCCCGCTCACATATATACCTCAAAATAATTACCTCCCTTAAGTTATCTCTTTTCACTCCTTTAAGCTGTAAACGTGTATTTAAGCTAATCTAGATATCTTAATCCACCTTCTTAGCGAACGAATTTAGGTAATAATAAAGTGCTTCGCTTGAGGGTTATTTATAACTTTTTGTCATTTTTTTTTGTGTTGGTAATTGGCAAAGGTCAAGGCCTGAGCTGTGAAATGCAGAGAAGACATAGCCATAGCCAGAGACCTTGGCCAAAACCAACATTTTCATAACCCAAAAAAGGAAAAGAAAGAAGGAAAAAGAGGAAGGACAATGGCTAGGATGATACAATGCCTGCTTTTCTTCTCGTGTTCGTTATTGTCTTTCGCGGCTAACTTGAATGCTAATATTGCTGAGTTTGATGAATATTGGCAAGAAAGAGAAGCCAAGGCTAAGAAATATTTTCATGAGGCTTACCACCCTGAGCCACATAACGTTACTGATGAGTTCAACCTTCACACCCGTTTGTGAGTCCAGACTACAACATTAATGTACTTTCTTAATGTCAGAAAATGTGTTAACTTCTGCATGATTTTTGCATGTTAAGATAAATGGATTAAACAACAACCTTTCTTAATTCTTAATTACCCCGTATTGTATTGTGTCTAGGCACATCATCGAACAAATATTAATTACCTCAATCACGTTATCTTTATGATTGTTAATTAATTGTTTAATATTTCGGGACTTAGTTTTTTGGTGTAAATTAAGCTTTTTTTCTCCTAATATGCATGTTTTTGTATTGATCGAAAAGGGCTGTGCAAGGAATGAACATTACACGGAGAAGCCTCGTAGGAAAGGACAACGAAGGGCCATGCGACGCAACGAACCCCATCGATGCTTGCTGGAGATGCCGAGCAGATTGGGCTGAGAACCGAAAGAGGTTGGCGGATTGTGTCATTGGCTTCGGGAAGGGCACCACTGGGGGTAAAGATGGGAAGTTCTATGTGGTCACTGACTCAGCAGACGACGATTTGGTGAACCCGAAGCCAGGGACCTTACGGCATGCAGTGATCCAAGATGAGCCCCTATGGATCATCTTCGCTCGCCCGATGAACATTAGGTTGAGCGAAGAGCTCCTTGTGTCAAATGACAAGACCATTGATGCTAGGGGTAGCCAAGTCCATATAGCTGGAGGAGCCGGAATTACAATTCAATTCGTTAGGAATGTCATCATCCATGGTCTACATATTCATGACATTCATCCTGGTGGTGGTGGGATGATTAGAGACTCGGTTAATCATTATGGTTTGAGGACCCGAAGTGATGGTGATGCCATTTCAATTTTTGGGGGAAGCAATATTTGGATTGACCATGTTTCCTTGGCCAGAGCTTCAGACGGGCTCATTGACATCATTGAAGGTTCAACTGCCATTACCATCTCCAATTGCCATATGACTGATCACAATGAAGTGAGCTTCATTTCATTATTCCTGGTCATTATGTTGAGGTTAATTATAACATGTACACATGCACCAATTTCTTGTACTTGGCATACAATTCAAGTTCAATAAAAAAGGCATGTTAAAAGAAGGTAACGCTACTTGGATGCATAACTAATCTTGTGTTTTGTGTAATTAGGTTTTCCTCTTTGGTGCAACTAATGACTATACTGAAGATGAGAAGATGCAAGTGACCGTGGCATACACCCACTTTGGAAATGGATTGGTTCAGCGGATGCCAAGGTGTCGATTTGGCTTCTTCCATGTTGTTAACAATGACTATACTCACTGGCTGATGTACGCGATTGGCGGTAGCCAACACCCCACCATTGTCAGCCAGGGCAACCGGTTTGTCGCCCCTCCAAATACCCATGCTAAAGAGGTAGTTACACTACGAACAAGTACTCACTTATATGAGCCAACATATGCATAATTGACACACCATACATTTAGCAAGGATGTAGATTTTACTTTTACCTATATAAATTGTTCTTCTCATGCATGTACACATGTTTGTTGGTCAACACAGGTGACCAAGAGAGAGGCGCCGGAATCAGAGTGGAAGTCATGGACATGGAGATCAGAAAATGATTTATTTTTGAACGGTGCATATTTCCGTGACTCTGGAAGCACAGTAATTGACGGTAAATATAAGAGTGGGATGATTGAAGCTATGCCAGGGACAATGGTTGGACTTCTAACTGCATATGCTGGACCGAGAAAATGCGTACCTGGACAGCCTTGTTAGTGGCAGCTAGTGGAGCAGACAAGAAAAACATGAAATCAGAAATTGGACAAATGCTTTTTCGTGTAGATACTCCTTTGTATATGTATATATTGGTCATGTATGTAGCAAACATGGTACAAAAGGTATAGATTAGCAGGCGATGTTATGACTCATGAATCATGATCTCATGTCGATCAGTTGTGTTACTTGTGTATAATTTTTTTGGTTATAATGTAGGCATTTATTCTTCATGTATAGTTGTGTGATAAGATTTGAAGAATGATTTTTAACAAAGCTCATAGCTTAAGGCCGGCTATCTTTCGAGGGGAAAGCTGGAGGAATTTATTAGGATCATCGCTCCTTCATTCTTCCTTATAAAACATTTGTCCACAATTTAATGGAACTTCTTATAGATGTCCATTTATATTACTAGTTTCTTACCCGTACGTTATACGGAACATATTCTTATATTCATATACTAGTTATAACCCGTGCCAAAGCACGGAATTATCATTTTATTAAACCAAGAATTACGAAATAATATCGATGTCACAACTTTTTACGATTAAACAAACGAGCCGAACTCGATCAAGTCTACTTAACTTAGCATAACTAAAAATAATCTTTTAGAAGATGAAAAATAGCATGCCATATATTACCATATAATATATATTTAAATAAGACTTGCTCTAGCCTTGTGACATCTTAGTATTCTAGCATTTATATTATCATTAAATAAAGAGAAGTCTTTTGTAAAAGAAAAGAAAATTAATAAGAATCAAATATTGGATAATTTATCATTAAAAAAATTTTAAAATAAAGGGAAAAAAATAAGAGCATGCAAATCTAAAGTTCTAGATGGTTATTTATCACAACAATTTAAGTCTATTAAATTTATTCGTCCAAACTTCAAATTCACTATCAAATTTATACCCCCTCAAACTCTAAGAAAAATTAGAAGTTTATATACACCGTCAAAGTAGGGATGAAAACTCTGATATAATACTCTATACTAGATTTAGCAAACCGGTTGGTTGGTTGTTCAGTAAGTGTTCAATATTTTCTTGTCCAGATTTTGCTGCATTCATTCATTTTGGATTTGGCATTTTCAGGTAGTGTCAAAATTAGTTTCATGTTAAACAGGTTTCAATTTTTTTTAATAATATTAGAACTTTATATTTACTTATATTTTTGAATAGTATATAGAAAAGTGATGTCATATTCAAAATAAAAGGAAACGAACAATAAAAGATCCCGATATCCTAAACTGATACGCGGTGATGTAGCACAATTATTAAAGTCCTATAAACCAACCTGTCCAAAGTTAATCCACTTATATATCTCAGATAAAAAAAACATATTCATACCCCCTCAAAATAGAAAAAAAGAATGAATAATAAAAAAAAATATGTTAGACCTATCAAACAAGTATGAGATTTAGTAGCTTAGTCGTTCTAAGTTCAACTTTGTTTCATGTTGTTTGGTTTGCATTTGACATTTCATGCTATCTAAATCCCAGTTTATGTTTAATCCAACGGGGTTTATTATCATAACTTATTTATCAAAATTTCTATAGTAACATTGAATGTACTACTCTCAATTTTTTTTTAAATAAATGGTTCATTTCGATCAAGTTCGTGTTTAACCCAAACATTATTGGATTTTTTTTGTGTTCAATTCATTTTACGCAGTATTGTAAATAATGTTTGTATGGTTATACTATTTGTTGCAAAGACACAATATGTTTCGGTATAGTTTTATCAAAATTTGATTTGCTTAAATTATAATCATTTAAAAGATACAACTTGGAAAAAAATATTATTATCAACATTCAAAATATAGGACCGGCTTGTGTCAAACGTAACTTTGCAAAATTTCAATAAATCAATAATTATGATCGGAAAACACTATTTAAGTTATTTCAACTATTTATACAATTACACACTCAAATTACAAGTTCTATTCTAAAAAATAATCAAAGGGGATACGAGAATTGTATACAATAGATTAAATCGACCCTTAAAAAAAACTAACTAGAAATAGTGTTCAATTGCAAGATTTTTTATTAAAAGAAAACTACATTACTTCTGTGCATCGCATCGATAACTAGTTTTGGATTCAATTGTCATTCGATGGAAATCCAGTATCAAGACTGTGAGGGAAATATCTCAACAATTTTAGTACAAGAATTGTAAATATGCATTATAGTTGGTGGAGTTTTTCGAATTATTGTCGTCTCCTATTAGAACCAGTTGCGCATTATCTATAAGACTATAACTTTTAGATCCACACATTTTTTAGTTTTGGGGTCACTTGTGGCCCCAGAAGCATAGAACCTTAAATCTACAAGTGGTCGTGGACTCAAATCTCAGGCTTACTTCTTTACACGGCATTGCCCATCACAATGCTCATGTATCAATTTTTGAGAGGGATGCGACTTGCGAGTGCATTGGACATGCATAGTTGCATACGCATTAACTGTGTCTCACTTAATTGCGAACGGTTAGCAACAAGTGCACTAAGATGTTATGCTCTGTCATTTTGAAGTATTGATCATCAATGTAACTCTCAATGTAGAAACGGATGGACATTTTCGGTTTGGCTAGTATACTAATGATCATTAATTACACGGAATATTCCATTGGTATTAACTTTTTGTCTAGGAAAAGAAAAACAGTAATTTAATGATAATACTCATGTTACCAAAATACCCCTCTCTATTCCTTTGTTAACTTCACACGAAAAAAAAGGCTGTTAACTTCCTTCCACCATCACAGGCAACAAACCATATCCCAAGCCCAGCATGCAGCGACATTCAACCAAAAATAAATAAAAAAAGCAAGCAACAACTAATCATCCATCGTAAAAAAATTAATTTCTTTTTTCTGAGAACCAATAACACTGATAATTTGTAACAACACCATTCACCCAATCCTCACCAACACGTTCATCCGCCACCACCATGACACCAACCCCAACAAGCAGCAACTAATCATCCCTTGTTAATCAGTTCCCTTTGAAAAAAAAACGTTAACAAGCCCTCATCTTTCTACTCTTCGATAACCCATGCCCACCCATCGCAGCTGCCACCGTTAGTCAACGTTCATCCCACGGCATGCGCCATTCGCCGGCGTAATCTAAAGACACCCTAGAAAAAGGTGAACCCAAAAAAGAAAAAAAAAAGAGGGGTTAGGGTTTGGGTTTTGATTTTCCGGCGCAGGCTAGATTTTCCGTTAAAATATTGATCATCAATTTTTTTCCAGTTTAGTTCATTTTAGTTCAGTTTTTTTAAGTACAATTCAGTTCAATTATCGTTATAATTTTACTATCTTCAATTTTTTTTCACTTCAGTTTAACATCTTTCAGTTTTTTCTAGTTCATTTCAGTTTTTTCCTTTACATCCGACCAAAAAAAACCTCAATGTAGCAACGGATGGACTATTAAGACACCTAGATAGAGAAGCTTTGAATAAACAATTTAAAAACCAATTCATTTTAAGTGCAAACGGTTAGCAATCGAGAAGAACCAAACATGAGTCCTGAATATCGTTATGCATTAATGTTTGCTCGGGTTTTGGTTTAAGGAACTTATGCTCAAAAATATTGCTTTCAGGAACTACCGTCAATCCTCGTCATCCCAACTAATTCTCTCAATCCAATCCCCTCGCCCCCTCCGATAGTCCGCTGCCACTAGTTTTAAACCCAAGCTATGCAACAGCACGAGATGTAAGTCTCATTTAGACGTTAGTCATGTGTATATAATAATAGTTGTCAATTGCAAAGGTAAATCTAAATAAATGAACTTGGTAGCAACAATTTTGTAAGGCTTTGAGATAAGGGAGCCATTAGTGCTACCCATCTCGTTGTCTCATAGTGAACGAGTATGTCTTTGTAATTAAGTTGGAACCTTACTAACAACTAGCTTTCATCTTCTGGGCAAGCATTAAGCGAGAGGTTCATGCATTAATAGCCATTTGCCCATTTAACACCTTCGTATGATATTTAAGGCGATTATGTAGCTCGATTATATGCCAATACGACGTTGAACGGTGTAGAGGAGAAATCGACAAGGATTTATTATGAGCATTTTGACAAGGATGGGGAGGAAAGAGAGTGGAGTGTGGGTGGGTGGGGAAGAAGTTGCGTATACAGTATCTACTGTATACATATGCAAAAGACACTAAAATGTCACAACATTACTGCCTAGAAAGATAAAAAGAAGAGAATTGATAGCGTTACTTTAAAAGACGGTATTGCCTAACGAGTACTTGGGCTAACCTTGATACCCCTTGGAGGGCAAAACGGAAAAAAAGAGGGCAAATACTTTTGCCCATTTTCTGTAATGACGAACTTCAAGATCCGTCATCACAGTTATTTTAGTTGGTTAACAAAAATATCCGTGACAACAATTTCTTACATTTGTGATGACAGATATTGTTATCCGTCACGACGGATAAGAGAATCCGTGGTCACAGCTAAGAGGGGATGGTGGAGTCGAGTCAGTGTTTCGGGCCATAGGTTTAGGACTAGGTATCCACCATTTTAAAAATAAAAATAAGTGGCCAAGAGTGTTTGCGCCCTTTTTAATTTTTTGCCTCATAGGGGCGTCAAGGTTAGCACAAATCTTCATTGCGTAACAGCCAAATTTACAAACATAAATTCCTCAAACCAAAATCATAGGAAACATTAATACCTAATAAGGCCGGCTTAGCACAACCAAACATATGGAAACTCTGTAGTTACAAAACTAGCTTTAGTTGATAATAAATAAGAATTCAAAGCTAAATAATAAATAAATGATTATGGATATATACGTCACTGAATTTTGAAACGTAATAAACATATTTCCAAGTTTCAACAACAATCACTTATCCGTATCTATATATATCTACGCAAGTCTAAGCCATGGTAACATACAAGCATCTACACACTACTGTTCATCAATTAATCACATCATAAAACGTGAATACACAATGTCTTCATTCACCAAGTTTTCAATCATTTTTGTGATGCTGATGGCGTTGCTCCTACAAACAACCAATGCATCAATAACTTTTACTAATAAGGAAGTTCGAATTATCAACACCTTGAGCCACGGAAAACACCTAACAGTACATTGTAAAGACAAGAATTATGATCTTGGTGTACATGAACTAGGACCATGGAAGTCCTATGAATTTGAATTCTTTTGGCTGTCAGGGTTCATGAATAAATTGTACTTCTGTGGTTTTACTTTCGACAACACATTACATTGGTTTGATGTCTTTGATTCTGACCGCGACTTTGCTACTAATATCGGTTATTTGTTTGAATGGCATATCAAAGAGTCTGGCCCTCAGCTTTACAATGGCGCAACTTCAAAATTTATCAAAAGTTTCGGTTGGAATAAGAATGTAGTCGCTAAAAATTAAATCGTTGTGATTATATATCATCCTTGAAT